>ML830276.1:42021-56441 GCA_009831015.1 Picea engelmannii | reverse complement strand
ACTGTGAAAATTAAGCATATATCAAGTAGATTATCTAACAAATTTTACAAGCAATTTCTGAGTAGTTTAGTTACGAGTTAAGTTATTATATGCAACAAATTAGTGTGAATTAGTATGGATGTAGCAATGTTTGGCAACAACAACCAAATTAGTGATCTAGGCTAAGTTAGTAAAAGCTTGAGAGAATGAAGTTTGAGTGTTTGTTTGATCAATCCTTCACAAGAGCAATGGAAATCAACGGCTTTAGGGCTTATGGAGTCAATTACAACATCAACAATATCTTGGAGAAATAAATGATAATACTGGTCTAAGGATGGAGAGATAAAGTCTTGAGGTGTTGGCACTTCAAGGCCTCAAAGTCTCAAAGATGGAATTTTGGTTAGAGTGCAAGCTCTTTTTGGCTCTAGCGAATTCCTCTTCTCCTTGGACACTTGAAATATATATTTGCAACTAGTTCTAGAATAAACTTCTAAAGTGCTAGTACTTTAGGGCTTTAGAAGCCTGTCCTAAACAATATCTTCTTAGCAATTTAATAAGTGGAAAGCACTAGAGAGAGGGAGAAACAACTTATGTCCCTCTCCTAGGGTTTAAGAGCAAGCAATTTCATAATCTTTAATACGAACAAGTAAAAATTAACCACAACATTTATAGCATAAACAAATTGCATATTTTTTACTTCACCAAGAATGATCAAGCACAAACCATAGTTGAAGACTTTCCACCACAAAAATAGCCAAGAGACATCACAAAATAGCTTCTCCAAGAGGTGCGCACTAGTTCAAGAGACCAATAGGCCAAGTGTAGCAAAAATTTCAGTCCTACTCTCTTATGAGAGGAAGCTATGATGTAAAAATGAATTGAGGCTAGCCATATGTATATAGTAAATCCTAGCCTCTTTAATCCAAAAGTTGTGTCTTTTCACAAAATTGAGCCTACTTCTTAATTTGCTCATTTAAAATTACATAATCCAAAATTTACATAAAATAACCCTAAAAAGGGTGATGTCATCCCCTCTAGGGTGATGTTAGGCTCCAAGAAGGTGACATTGAGGTTTCTTAGTGGAACGTTGGGCCTCCAAAGGCCAATAACCATGCCACATGCTCCAAAATGCTATTCCATAACGTCCTTCCATATGATCTTCATCAAACCCTAGCCTTCTTCATGGTGACGTCATAGGCTAGGTGAGTGACGTCCAAGCTTTCAAAGGCTTACTCTTTTACCTGCAAATGCAATGTACGCTTTAGGTTCGACAATAATGATATCTCCCAACATGCCAAAACTACCAGTGACTCCACCGGTTGTCGAAGACACACCCCTTATTCCAATTTTTAGATCAAACTAATCCATTGACGAAAATAGCTCATGGGCGAAAATTGAGCCATTTAGGCTTTGGGGGCTTAACAGGGCGAACTGCTAGTTTTCAGACACATGATTTTCTATTTTGATCTCAAAGTTACGAAAAGAAAAATTTAGGTAATTGTCTCATGAAGATATGTATAAACCATATTTCATGATGGGCCAATTATGGCAACATCCTTTTCCCTAGATTTATTGAGGGATGGGGACAACTTGCATAATCAATTTAGTAATTCTATTTCATAAGAAGATGGTGATAGTTAACATTTTACAGTATTGAAAGAAGATGAATGAGAAAAGGGGAATCTCTGTCGTCAAAGATTTGGTAGATATACAAATTCTCTATATCTAGAATAGAATGGTAGGATCTATCCATATTCATATATTAATGAGTCTAAATATATATATATATATATATATATATATATAGACCTATCTTGTGTCTATAAGAGTTCTATCTTATATACTCGTTAAACCATCTGTAGCACTCATAGGTACAACTCTAACCTTATGATTTCCGAACTTTGAATTTTAAGATCTTCACAGTACTTTCAAAAAGGGAAGAAAACTTTGAATAATCTTTTAGCGTTCAAGTGGGAGAAGGTGGGAGCTCTCCATCTAGGCTTTGCCAGAGCACCTCCAAAGGCAACGACCTTCTATGCAATGGTGATCACCAGCTTGCCCCAGACGTGGGGTCTCTGCATCCATCCTTGGGCTCCAAATCCCCATGAAGGTCCAAACAAGTCATCTCCTTATGAATACCTTTCCACCGGGCAAGGTCCTGCAAAGACAAACAGGTATGCCCTCCAAGGGTCCATAAGTCACAAGAATCATGCTAAGTAAGCCACATCTAATAATAGAACCACCCGAACATGTGCATGAAACCGCCTTTTCAAACTAAACAAATGCTCAAAGACCTTATACAATTTGTCAAATTTAGTGGGAGGGGTGTCAAGGCATCCTATAGGGTCAATCAATCCCCAAGTCCAAGGCGTTTCCCAAGGAAAACCCATCTAAGCCATGTATGAGTATGAGGTGGAGTGGGGTAAAACTTCCGTGCATGCGGTTCATGACATACAAGGGTTCGTATTGTCTCATTTATGGGTGCCTTTGTAGAGGGTGTGCTGCACCTTCATTTTCAATGCAACCTCTTTCCAAGCCCACTTTCCATTAATTTATTAAAGTGTTTCCAAGTTGAAGACATGTGGAGGGGCACTAAACTAAGCAATAAAAACAAAGCCCACACATGCTCTACCTTGGTTGCACTTGATCATGCTTTCCCAGGTTGAAGACAATAAGGGGCACTAAAAAGGAAATGCATAGCCCTCATACGCTCTACGTTGGTTGGCATTGACCGTTTAATTAGTTATTCATTTTACGGGTCCCTCATCTTTTTGTGAGAAGCATTTCATTGCTCTCAGGAACCCTGGGAGAGATTGGCTTTTATCTTTTGCCAGCTACGTTCCCTCTGGGCCTTCAACCCCTTCTTCCCATGAAATGAGGTACAATCCCTTCTTGGGTCAGTACACCCGAAAATCCCAAAAGATGAGACGAAAGGGAAGAAGTATGGAAAGTGATAAGTATGATCGAGAATGGTACGATGACTCTTCAGGGAACCCCATAGTAGCACCCTATCCCTGGGGTGACCAACTTACTAGGACAAAATGACACCCACCAAGGTTAAATAAGGCAAAGAGTATAATTTCCAAGCAAACGTTTTGTGATCAAGAAAGAATTCTTTGCAACATATTCAAATGCTTCAATTATTAGGGTGACACTTACCATGATACCAGACTTATTACCTCATGAAGCAAGACTTGCTGTCCTATGGGGCCAGGCTGGTGTGATGGATGCTGCTCTGCTGCTGGTGATGTAAGTTGGTGCATCAACGAATAGGAGGGGCCTTACAGGGCTATGCTAGTCAATTTGGCTCTCGACACTCCATGTCTGCTACCTGTGGGCCTAGAGACATGATCTCTATAGTTACCCCTAGACTAAGGGGGTAACAATACCATACAAAGAGAATTGAGCTACTACATCCTTAACAATGGCGCTTTTAGAACCAACCATGTAATTAGAGATGGAGGGAATCTGACTTCTCTCAAGTAGTGGAACATGCATGGCGGTGCTACCCCACATCTACAACGTTTGGCAACACGGGTGCTTTCATAGGTGGTGAACACTTCTTCTGCAGAGAGGTGTTGGAGCATCTACAGTTTCATCCAGTGCCAAAAGAAATCGGTTGAATGTGTAAACCGGTTAGAGAGCTTGATATATGTGCATTGCAACTTGTGATTGTTGTCCCATTATTGTGAGGAGGTAAAGATGGCTAAAAATTTGAAGACTTGGGACAACAATCCAAAGGAGGATAACTTGGAGGATGGAGTATTGGTTTTGGAGCAAGTTGAGAATACTCTTATGGATGATGATGATCATGTTGAGTTGCCATCCCCATCCACTGCCATGGACCCCCTGTCCAGGATTCCAACTACAATAGTAGGGTCTTCATCTTCAGTTCTGCGTCCATCTGCTTCACAATTTCGTCCTTCTTCGGCCCCATTACCACCACGTGGAGGCCCATGCAACAATCATGGTGGTGTAAGGAGGAAGGAATAGTAGATGGAATCATAGATATTAGAATAATTTGTTTCTCCTTTTTTCACTACTTTATATGTCATAGATGATAGATTCATAATATTTAACAACTAGCTGATTTGAGTGTTTTGAACCTTTTGGCCTTCATACTTCAGTGTGCAGATGGCCTATTTTGTAAACACAACTATTTGGTCATGTAACATGTTGATAGTTGCTGGATACCTATTTCATTCCATAAGTTAATGGTCTACTTTCTATTATATGGCTTAAAAATGTGTATGTTTGTTTGTAAATGCTAGAATCTGGATGGTTGATGATCGAATGGTTAATCATTAATGTTATATGGATGCCATTTCTATCTTCATTAATGTACAAATGTCCATGTTTTCATATATTCTGCAACTAATTTGGCATTTTGCATGTTTTTTTTAATATAAATGCAATATAATATATGAAAATATATAAAAAAACACTCTTGAGACACTCAACTCCTGATCTTTTTTGGAAAATGGCGCTCCCGATGCTCATGCTCTCTTTTTCACTTCCACTTCACTCCTCACTTTGGCAACCTTGGTCACAAGTGACATGTAAGTAAGAGACATCAACATCATGTCAGTGTGTCATGTCACCTATTTGAACCTTGATAGCCATCCACAAGTTGCCACGTTTCTCGTATGATATGTGAATGATGCCGTAACAACCTTCTAACTTGAGCTTTATGACTCATCCTATGTTGACATGTATCCACCATGATAACCTTTGAAGCAAGCATACAATGTTGTATAATTAAACTTAAGTGGTCTTAAATTCTTAATTAAGTTAGTTAAAGTAATTAAGCGAGTCATCCTTGCGAGCCTTCCTCGTGGGCCTCCTTGCAGACATTCCCTGTGGTCATCCTCTGCTTGACTTTATCTCTCCTTCTGTTGAAACACCTTGTAGGGCAATGCCGCATGCCTTTCTCGAGGGCCTTATAGTTTTCTTCCCTTAACTATAACTTACTCCTTTGACCATATGACTTGCATGGACACATGTTCACTAGAGATGCCCCCATGTGTCACCATATACTTAGTGGCAACATTAGGACCTACACTTGGATAGAGTAACATTATTAGTACATATATGGTCATGACCATGTGCAACAGGGAATTGATATAGCCAATCGAATCCCCATTGTCTGACTTGAATGCCCCTTGAGATGATATAATATATGTAGAAGCCGAGGAAACTAAACACTCAACTAGATGGTAACCCAATGTAACACAAATTACCCTTATGAAAAAAATGAGTCTTGTACAACCAGATAGACTTGAATGGACAATATAGTTTGACATGTGCAATTGAGGAAATGATGGACAAATAGTATTAGTTTTAGGGTTATAGGTGGGATGTTGCAAACCTTACTTTACACTTTCTCGCTTATTTTGTTTAATATGTACTCCTTTACTTGACATATTTTAATCTTGTCTTTTGCTTGTTTCATTCATCCGGCATTGGTTTATGTTATTCTGAATGTACACATCACAATTTTGGAGTCACTAAGCTTTTAAAATAATACTCCTATTATGCTTTATATTTTTCCAGTGATTATTTTTCAAAGTTTCTTGCATTGATTTTTTTTGGTTATTCTATTGTTTGGATTATTATTCTCAACTCATCAACATGTTATATTTTGATTTTGCAGACACCTCAATCTCCTATTGCACGTACAATTGGATACGAAAAGTATATGATCGATGAATTCCCTACAGGCACAAATGCAATTGTTGCAGTGCTTGCTTATACAGGGTAAGACAATGTTTATAGATAGTATTTACGTTCCTATTTCAGTGTTTTTATTGATTATTTGGATTAACATCGTTTTGCAGTGCTTGCTTATATAGGGTAAGACATTGTTTATAGATAGTATTTAAATTTTACATTACAATTACAGTGTTTTTATTGATTATTTGGATTTACATTGTTTTTGCAGCTATGATATGGAAGATGCCATGATCTTAAACAAGTCTTCTGTGGAGCGTGGAATGTGCCATGGTCAAATCTATCAGGTTGGTTTTGTTGTGTTTTAATCCCTTTTTATGTTGTCTCTCATTGCCTTAATAGTCTTCTGCCTGTACGTGTAAACTATATGCTTTACCATGGGGCTAGAAGATGAAGACTTTGTTTGTATGTGAAGAATCTTTGAAACCACATTGAAATATGTAGTATGAAGTTCAAACTAACATGCATAGAAGTTAATTTTGAGTCTAATCTTTGGAGCATTCAAATATGGAAACATATTATCTAAGAGGATGCAATATTTGGTCGTCTTCCAGTTTATAAACTTCCATTGGTCTTCCGAGTGATATATTCTTTTATTGCTTTAAAACCCTGGAAACAATTTTTGAATGGTGCTGGTGAATCAAATAATCATGGAGTTTTGTGGCCTTCGAAATATCCATAAATGACAATCTTGAGATTGATTGTTGTTTAGCATCTTCCATAAAATCATTAATCAGTGATGGATTTGTGGTGTAGCTACCTCATAAGTTGTAAAACGCCTTTATGTTCCAAAGCAATTTGTCCTTTATTGTCTAGGATTGATAGACCGTAGGTAGTTAACAATGTCCATGGATTGAGTCTTGTCTTTTCTTGAGATATGAGAGATTAAACACATCATGCAGTTACCCTTTTTTGTTGGGAATGCCTAGGGTGCAAGCAACCTCTTGAATTTTCTTGCAAATTTGTTAAGGTCCATAAATGTGGAGTTTTGATTTTTTTCCATTCCTTTCGTTTAGATTAGCATTCTAGCCAATTCTTGTCTACCTTATCCTTTTGAATTAGTAGAGTGTCTATTAGATTTTCGGGTTACTCCGAAAGTATTTACACCTTGTTTGGGGGTGCTTCATGAAATTTGGGGTACATGTTGTATGTTTAGCCCCTGGATGGTCTGAGATGGATTGTAGCATGAGAGATGGTTCATGATGGATATGCATAGTTGAAATAGCTTGCACAACAAATGCTTGACCTCAGTTGATTGCAGGCTCAGTGTTTTTCCCTTTGGTGTTGGAGATGTCCTAGTAGTTTGGTGGATGTGCTTCATTGAGGCCTCATGGAGGAGCCACTTGTTTGGAGAGTATTACCTCCTAAACCAACATCCAAGTGGAAAGTCCAACCATGGATACTACCATGGGCTAACAGATGGGAATTGTGCCATGGTCACCTCAACACAATTTCCGCTTCAGTTTTGGCCAGCTCTTGAAGGCCAAGGGGGGTGTCCTTAATCTATTTATAATAGAGCTTTTATTGAATCTTAATTAGTGATTTGATCAATGAGAGCAATGATTTACTTTAGTATATGAATCCCACAAAATATATAGCAAAGTAAAGATAAGAATTCCAACAAATAAGTGATTCAATGCTTTAAGATAATACTTTAAGATAAATAGCATAAACCACAATCATCCACTTAGATATGTTAAGAGGTAGAAACTAGTGGATTAGTGCCAAATCTGATTTATAAAGTGTGGAAGAAAGAAAAATTCAGATTTGCAATATAGTTTGATTAACATCCCAAGATAGCAATACTTAGAAGAAGTAGCTAGGAAAAGAAACCACTCTAAGCTAATTAGGACCACAAGAGAGGAAATCGTTTAAGACCAATTGACCTTATGTGATGTGCTTTTAGGTGCAAATCAATTATGTGCTTAGCTAAGAGCATGTTCAAGGTGAAACTTGGGCGGTCCTTGACCTTCAAATCTGTTTTATGAATGATTTAGTGCAGATTTCCAGATTTCAAATTAGATAAATATCAATCCAAGAGATAGATTTCACCCATAAAACAAGACAACTTGGATTGTTAGCTAGGGTTTTTATGATATACAGTGAAATAGTAACCCAAATTGTTTTGACTCAAGTCCACAATAAGTATAACAATGTAAATAACAAGAACTTGAATCACATGGTAAATTCTCTTTAGGGTTTATCAAGATTAGCTTGGAATGAGTGATGATGTGGCACGTGCGGTATCCAAGAGAGTGTGCACAGTCCTGTCACAACATCCAATGCACGTCTCACAATGCCCTATGACGGGCTCACAGATCCCAAGGAAACGACAAATCCCAATGTAGTCACGGATCTGTTAAATTTGGCAACATCGACAGTCATTCTCTAATGAGAGGCCATGTGGGCCACCTTGAGGCCAGCCAGGGAGATTTGGAGAGTCAACCAGTCTTGTGAGGTATTGACAAAAGCCAGGGGGAACGTACAACCTTTGTGAGTCAAACCAAAAGTCAGGACGAACGAGATGCTATATGATCTTGTGAGTCTAGCCAAGGCAAAGGAAGAAGCTTTGTAAGTCTAAGAAAAAAGTCAAGATGTAAGTCTAATGCAAAAGTGAGGGGGAACGTACAACCTCTGTGAGTATAGACAGTCGAGTGCAAAAGTCAGGGGGAACGTACAACCTCTGTGAGCATAGACAGACTAGTGCAAAAGTCGGGGGGAACGTACAATCTTTGTGAGTCTAGTCAAGCCTTGTGAGCCATGAGAAAAAGTCAAGGCATCTGGCAAAAGTTAGGTTGAATGTACAATTCCTATGAGCTAGAGACAAACAATCTTCCTTATGCAAATAATGTAAATGTATTGATCTAGTGCGTTGGCACGTGTAACATTATCCACCAGGAAAAGAAATTCGAGTAGCCTAATTCAATTGTAAGAGTTGATTTGCATGTTGCATGTTGCATGTCTAGTTGCATGCATGTCAAGTTGCATGTCGGAGTTGCATGCATGTTGCATGTCAAGTTGCATGCATGCATGCATGTCAAGGTTGCATGCCAAATTGCAAGTCAAGGTTGCATGTCAAGGTGTATGTCAAGTTGCATGTTGAGGTGGCATGCAGTAGCCAAGTCGAGTCTCATGTCAAGTTACTAATTCGAGTTGATTCTAGTTGTATAGACATGCAGAATCCTTCTAATTAAAGACGTCTCTCCTCTCCTCTCCATGCCTTTATATACAGAGCTAGACCTCCTCTTCAACACACATTTGTTATGCAACGCAGAGTGTAGGAGACAGGGAAGTAAAGGAGTCAAATAGTGCTGGCTATCTCTGCAGTAAAGGACAACGAATATTGCTGTGCATATCAACAGTGAGAGTCAGCGTGTATTGCTGTGTATATCAGCAGTAAAGGACAACAAACAGTGCTGTCTATATCAGCAGTAAAGGACAGCAAACAGTGCTGTCTATATCAGCAGTAAGAGACAGCGTGTACTGCTGTGTATGTCAGCAATAAAGGACAACGAACAGTGCTGTTTATATCAGCGGTAAAGTCAGTCAGTGAAGTCTTGTTGTTTTTCGGTCTATCAGTCAGGTACTTTTCATGGTGGATTATTGTAATTGATCTTACATATTATTTGCAATAAAGGAAGATTGTTTGCTGGGGTTTTTCTCCCTGTATAGGGTTTCCCCAGGGTAAATTATTGTGCATGTGTGAGATTCTATTTGAGTACCTCTTCTACTTCTATTCATCATTTCGAATATAAATTTTGCTGGTTAATAAATTAAATTCTGTTTAAAGTGCTGAAGAAACTAAAGAAATAGTCCGCATATTGAATCAAGCTCGATAATTTAACAAGATCTTGATGCAGGTACAGGTACACAAATCTTGAGGCAAGTGCAGGAATCCCAATGCAACAAATATGATGTGTCATGTCTCAATGCAAGTGTTGTTAGGTGGAGAAACACGAAGTGTCATCCTTTTAACTTCCGAATAACTAATTGAATTTATATCATTTGCCAAGTTTAACCATGGTTGGGACTGTTATCCCCCACTTTCAGGGATAACTAGCAGATCATGTCTCGAGGCCCACAGGTCCTAGACATGGAGTACCGAGAGCAGGATTGACTTCAGCATGGCCCTGGAGGGCCCACCCTTTTTCTCTTCCAACTTCTTTATCTTGTCAGCAGCAGCAACCTCCACCACCATCGGCTTGGTATTGTGTCAGAGAGGGTTCTTGCTTCATGAGGTAATTAGTTTAGGTATCATGGTATGTGTCACTTTGATCATCAAAACCATTGATTATATGCATCTGATTCCTTTTATTTCTAACAACTGCTTGGATCTTACACTTGCCCACTTGACCATGTTTTGGGGATTGAAAGGATGTCCTAATAAGCCTGAGTCTGTTGGTTTTGGTTAGCCACTAGGGGTCATCTCTGAGAAGCCATCGTCCGCTCCCTTCACAGTTTCACTTTTCCATCTTATTTCCCGCTCACTTGTCCCAATCCACTTGTTCGGGCACTGGGTTGACCTATTTAGGGTTGCACCTTATCTAGTGGGAAGAAAGGGCTAAAGGCCCAGAAGGTAAAAGCAAGCTGGTAAAAGTTAAAAGCCTAAGAATAAAACCTCGAGATGCTTCGCCCAGGGATCCCCGAGAAAGCAATAAAAGGCCTCTCGACAAGAAACAAAAGGGACCCTAAAAAAAATAAAACAAGACCTAACCAGAGGATAGGGGGTCTCATCACGAGCCAACCTATTAGGTCCATGGGTACCTAGCAGTATGGCATTGCCATCAGTTGGTTACCACGCTAGGGCAGTGACCTTTGGTTGCATGGCCAAGGGAAAGGGGGTCTCATCACGAGCCAACCTTCTCATATCTGTGAAAATACTTGTGGGTAACGCTGTCACCACTGGCCACCACACCAGGACAGTGTCCCCTGATTATCTCTTGGGCAAAAAAGAAAAGAAAATAAATAAATAAAAGATAAAATAACAAAAAAGAACAAAGGCATGAATGGGCTTGGAAAGAATTGCATCCATGACAGGTACAACTCGCCTTCTACAAAGGCACCCACAGGTAACATCTTGCTTCCTTGACCTGCGTTGCACCCACCTGCTTGGACATCCCTTGACCACTTCATCCACGTACATGGCTTGGAAGAGGTCTCTTCCGGGAACTCCCCTTTATTCTGGACACTAGCCCAATAGGATGCCTTGCCCCTTTCCTAGACTTGCATTGTAGGTTTGTGTAACATCTTTGAGCTATTGATTGATCTATCAGGGGTTTTATGCATATGTTTAATAATATTGATGATGAAATGTGATTGACATTGCTATGATCCTTGTGACTGATGAGCCCATGGAGGGCATAGCTTTTGATGTGCAGGACCATGCCCGACAGACAGGTACCACCTTGGACTGGTACACATGGGGAGATGATCAGTTCGGACCTCCATGGGGCTGAAGAGCCCATCAGGTGGATGCTGAGACCCCATCAGGGGTAGATACATGACAAAGATGGATCAGGGGCTTTGCATTAGAGAAGAGGAGGACGTTCCACCAGGGGCACCATGGCATAGCTTGACCTAGGGGGTTGACCCCTTTTCAGTGGAACGTTGGCCTTGGAAGGCCTAGGACGTCACCCATGAGGTCCATGACATCATCCTTGCTTCATGGACGTTCTGGCAGATGGACAGGGCATTTGGCACATGTGGCAGGTTGGAGAAGCCCAAGGGGGGCTAATGTTTTGCTCCAAGATGCCCCATCTGCCCAAAAAGGGGCTAATGTCTCACTTCAAGGGGATTTTACTCTCTTTCTAGCTTGATTTAGGATTTAATTTGACAATTTAATGTAAAAACAATATGATTTGATATTATGGCCTTGTCGGCCTTTTACCTGACCTAAAATGTAAAATTTAGGTCAAGGTTTTGTATAAATGAGGGATTTTAACTCTCATTTTATCATCACAACTCACTCACTCATTATTGAGGTCTGAAATTAGCGCCCTATCTTGGGTTATTGGATAATTGGGTGATGCGCACTTGTTGAAGGAAGGCAATTTTGGCATATTTTGGCTTCTCTCTTGAAGGAAGGTGTTACAACTAGGGTTTGCACATTTATTTCTTGGTGAATTGTAAGTATTTTTTTGCAAAACTTCTTGAATGAATGGTTGTAGTTTAATTTCTTGCATGTATTTATGATTATTGCTGAACAAAAACCCTAGGTGACAAGCACACAAGTAGGTCCTTGTCTCATGTCCCCTGATAGAGAGATTTTCAGCCATTGAAGAGGAAAAAGAGAGCCTAGCCGTAGCTACACTCCTTTCTCCTTCTCTCCCTTTGCTAGGCATACCTGTTTGAGCTCAAGAAGGAGAGGACGTCTCAGGCCTAGGTTATCTACAGTTAGTGCTGTTTTCTTCTAGGGTTTGATGATAGAGCCTTGCTGTAGCAACACTCTCCCTCATTTGACTCTCTTGTCTTGACTTTATCTTTCATGCTAGTCGTTTTTTCCATCTAAGGAAGGAGGAGAGAGCACGAGGCCTTGCCATAGCAACACCGGAGTGAGCCTCTCTCCCCTAGGGTTTTGTCTCTGAGGCCCTGCCATAGCAACACTTCAGAACTCTTCCCTGCAGTCCTTGACCGTCCTCCTTCAACCTGTGCATCCTTTACTCTTGACTCCATTAAACCCTAAGGCACTAATCTAGAAGTCCTCCAACGTTGAAGTGAAATTGGTCAAACAACTCTCAAACTCTTTAAATTTTAAACCCTAACTACACTAACCCTAGCTCTAGCTAACCCTACTAACCCTAAGTTGCTGACGTCATCTTTGGTTATTACATCTTAATGCAACAACGTTTTACTTTTGAGCAATTGAATGGTAGCTAAAGGCATTAATTGAGTTAAGTACCGATTTGTTGTATTGAATGCCATATCGTTCTAGTATTTATTGGTGAAGTGACATTACTTTTATTGCCATTTTGTAAACATTGACTTCGTCAACATTTAATTTCAAATTGCTTATATTGAATATTAGATAGTCTTTGATATATATGAAGTATGAACCAAAGCCTGCATATATCAGTTTATTGTTGCTTTGTTCTCAGGCAAGGATTCTACTTGGTTATCTTTGTTTGCTATAAGCCAGACTATCTGTTTGTGTGGTGATCTGTGAAGGGGGGAAACTTGTCATTGTCTGATTATTCTTTAGCCTCTTCAAATTCCTAGGTCACCGGGGACGTCTCCCCTGGGCCTCACCTCCCTAGAGAGAAAGAACCTCCCCATCGTGGTGACATTGGGTGGGATAGGCTCCTGTTACGCCAGTTTGGCCTTCTACTCTATAGCCTTTCTTCCTAGCTACAAACTGTGCGATAACATTTTGGCGCCATTGCCGGGGAACACTGAGTCAAACCTTCCTCAGACGACACTTTTTTGGTAAGCTTTGCCCCTATGGTTTCTATCTTACAAGCTTACTTGGCAACTCCACTTTGGGTGCTTTCCCTTATCTTTTGATAGTTTCAAGAAAACTATCTGGCGACTCCACTGATGATGAAGCCAAATATGACTTCACAATGGGATGCAGGGAACTACAAACCTTTGGACATGAGTAAAATCTCGGGATATCCCAGACGAATGCCCCCCTTTTATAAAAATTGGCTCGCTAGTTTCGCTAGCATCGATGGAGATTATCACATGAGCAAATTCTGGGCTTTCTTTCAATACCGCCCTGTCAGTGATGAGGTTGAAGATTTGGTGATGAAACTCTTCTCTGCCTCTCTGCATGGAGAGGCTAGAAGATGGTATGATAATCTTCCAGCTGCCAACATCACATCTATGGACCATTTTGAAGAAATCTTCCTTGCAAGGTGGGTTATGAAATTGGAAGATATACAATCATTGTTGAAAGTTCTTGAATGCATAAAACAAACAGAGGATGAGATCGTCAGAGTTTTCGGGGTTAGGTTCCAGAGGTTGCTTTACCAGATTCCTGAAAGCCATCGTCCTAAAGACAAGTACCTCGTTTATCTCTATGCTAATGGACTTCAGGGGCATTTGAGCTTCCTCCTAAATAAAAAGAATCCAAAAACACTTGTAGAAGCTCACAACATGGCCATTCGAATCGAAAAGGATCTCTCCTTGTCCAGAACCAATGACCATACCATGGACACTCTCAGCTTGATAAAACTAGTTTCCCTTGAAACCTTTGCTAAAGATCCACAAGAGAGAAGGGAACAAGTTTTTGACCAGCAGAATGAGGACCTGATTAAGGAGCAAGAACTTAAGCAAGATGATGAAGTATCGACTTGAACTCCTCCTTCTGATAAGGCCATCCAAGAGCCTGTTTCTCCTGCACAACAAAACGATAATGAGGTTAGTTTTTTCCCTTTTCAGGATACCGAAGACACCTTGTTCCTTGATTTAGAAAATGAAGGAGAAATGAAAGCCTTGAACGAAATGGATATTCCTCACTGTACAATCAAAGACAAAGAAGCAGTCCATGAGGATGAAACAATAACACATGTTGAAAACACCAAAGTCCTTGAAGCCCCTGCACGAGAAGAAATAGTAAGTTGCCCTCCTCCCCTAGTTTTTGATGATGCTTTACTTTATGATGAAGGAAATGAGGAGGAGGAGAATGAATTTTCAAATGTTTCAAACCCTGGATGTTATGACACAGATAGTGACATTGTTGATAACATTGATGAGTTCATACATGTTGGGAG
>ML830275.1:21246-56441 GCA_009831015.1 Picea engelmannii | reverse complement strand
AAAAAAGAATTGCGTGGAAAATTCTAGAAAGACAAACCCTAACTGCTTCAAGAACATTGAAAACAAATTTTAAAAAGGCAAGAGAAGACACCATCAAGGGGTTGGCAGTTAGCAGTTTCTACAATGGTGAAGTGTTTGCAAGAAACAAAACTCTATCTTCCTAAGATTAGGTGGACTAATCTACTAAAACTTGTCTCTCTACATCTTCTTCTTTTCTGTTTCTTTACATCAAATCTTCCATGAATGTATGGAAAACTGGAAGATTTGTGTTTGAGTAGTTCTTTCTTTAGAAATCTTCAAATCATCTTGTAGTTTTTCAGGTCCAAAGGAGTGAAATCTCTGCTTGTAAAAAGTAGATGTGGTAGGTCCAAAGGAGTGAAATCTCTGCTTGTAAAAATTAGATGTGGTTTATTTCAGTTCATGTGATTGTCATTGAAATCTTTTGAGGTTGCTTCAACTCTCTTGTTTATGACATTATTTAATTTATCATATTTAAGTTTTGAAAAGAAGATTTAAGAAAACTGTTACTTGTTCTAGATGCATTGTTGGAATTACTAAAACAATTGAGTGAGGGAGGGGGGGCGGTGAATTAATTGTCACCGTGCTTAAACAATTTTATGCTTATTAAAATATTATTAACCTTCTCCAAGTGATCATCAAGATTATGCAAGACATGAACAACATAAATAACAAACATCAATCACACATATGATACACATAGAGACAGATATTCACGAGGAAACCCATAAAGGGAGAAAACCTTTTCTTTTTCGAATGATAGGCAGTCTTTAAGTTCTGTACATCATCTTTCTTTGAGCACCAACTCAAAATAAGGCTACAACCTCTTCTTTAACAAGTTGCAACTTGCTGAGAGCACCAACTCTCTGGTTTCTCTATCACTGACTAGAAGGAAGCACCAACTCCCTGAGTGTTCCAACACCAACTGGATGGAAGCACCAACTTCTAGTCACATAGGCACCAACCTGTATAACATAGAACAATGGTTCTTCCTTGAACCACCCTACCATCCTGGTTTTTCTGGCTGCAACCAGATGGAAGCTACAACTCCCTGTGTTCAAGCACCCACTTGAAACTCTAAGGACAACAATCCTCCCTAACACTACCTTAGCACCACCCTACCACCTTGAGATATAAATATTTGCTTGCTGAAATTTATTACAGTGATACAGTATTTATCAATGGCTTACCAGTCTCATCACTGTTCTGCTACCCTGGTCTGCTTTGCTTGCATCAATGTCTTCCTGCTTACATCTTCTTGCGCTTAAGTTCTCGTACAATCTATTGTTTTCACCATTTCTGCTCTGTTCAACTTATGTTTTTCATTTCTGCATTTTCTCCCTCCGTTCATGTTTTAATCTCCATTGTTTACAGTTCGACTATTTTTATAGAGAAACAACAACCTCTCTCTATCACGACATTTATCTTTTATTCCTGCTCTCATCATCTGTTACACTTCGCATCTCCAACGTTCAAGTCGGGAATCTCAAATACGCTCAAGAATCACGATTCCAACGCTCAGGAGCAATGATTCAACCGCTCAGGAACAATGATTCCAATGCCCTAGAACAATGATTCAGTTAGTGTAATTGAATCCTAACTGATCAAGAAACCATGAAGTGAAACAACAACCCTTCGATCAGATTATGTTTAATCAATGTCGTTCGATTATACATGCAGAGGCCCTTTTGACTTTTCGATGCGTAACCTCCGATGTGGAGCCTAGCAATGCTAGCTCCTTCCCCTATCTTCTCCTGATGTGACCTTGGACGATGATCTCATGTGACCATGCGATTGCGGGCACGACCAAAGGTGGTTTGAGGGAAACCCGCTTTTCGCCCCGCAATTCACTACAAAGCTACACGTATCCTTTCTCCAAAACCTTGGTTTCGATTGCGGCCCGCCTTCAAGTTTTTAAAGTTCACGCACCTTCAATCCCCTCAATGCGATGTGACTGTCGATCTCACGATCTTGATGGTGCTCCTGAATCTGATGGTTCAGATTTGTCCTTTCAAGTTCTGTGGATCAGATCTAACCTCCCTAAACCAACGACTGTGATTTACTTCGTGATCCAGGCTCCGGGAGTTTCAAATCTCAAACCCTGCTTTTCTCCGTACGCCAATCTTCCAGAGTGGAAGATCTATTGACACCTGTCTCCCTGAATCTACGATCAGGATCTCCTCCGCGAGTCTGGCCTTCAGGACTTTCAATTCTCAAACTCTCGTTTCTTCCGTACGTCAATCTTCCGGAGTCGATGATCTGTAGACACACGTCCTTCTTAATCGACGACTCTACCTCTATTTCGGGGATTTTACCTTTCAACTAGATCAACGGTTCCATGTCCCCTTTCTCGATCAACAGTTGAGATCTGATTTACTGCTCTGGGCTTCGCCGATTTCAATTCTCAACTTGAAATTCTTAAAATGAGCTCAGATCTTAGCTCTTGCTTATCATGTCCTTCCACTAATTCAATCCAACGACTGATGTGGTTTGCCAACTTGGTTTGCCACATGTCCTTGTAGACATGGTTTGCTGACGTGGTTTTCCTTGATCTAACACTCATCGGATTTTCTCCAGATCCGATGGTCCTTATTCATTTCAGATTTCGGGTAATTCGACATTCAAGTTGCCAATTATTCCGAAGTGAGATTCTCCGAACAATAACCTCCTCGCAACTTTTGACATGAACCAGATGTTGTTCGTCGATCATGTTCTTAGATCGATGGCTCGATCTATCTTTGGTGTTGCTCTTCTAGCTTATCCTGCCCTTCCACTTAAAAGTGATCCAATGACTATCAAGTATTCAAGTATTCAAATTCTCAACGGTCCTGGTTTGTCATGTGGAGATGTTGATCTTGATCACGTTTCTGTACTGCGCTTTCCTTTCTGAGCTTTGATCTCTGCATACTGTTCGCTTCTCCTCCCGAGCTTATGCTTTCCTTGTTTGACATCGACGCTGCTGTTCTTGCCATCAATGACAAGCACACACTTCCTGTAAAACATGCCAACAATCTCGCCCTTTGGCATTGGTGCCAACCCTGAAAGGCTGCACTATTCTGCTTAGACCTCCAACTGTAGCATCCAGACCACACATTTTTTCCCCCTTTGACATCAATGTCAAAGAAAATATGCTTCCCCTGAGTTGTTGCAGTACTTTTCGGAGGTATCATATATTCGACCAACACATATTCCCCCTGATAGGATGGACTCTCTTAGGTGAGAGAAGGGATGAAACCCAACATCTGACGGAGATATTCAAATGGTGTCTTGGCTAGGGGTTTAGTAAAGATGTCTGCGATTTGTTCTGTAGAAGGAATATAATTCAACTGAACAACTCTGTTTGTAACCTGCTCTTTGAGAAAATGATATTTTATTGGTATATGTTTAGTCTTTACATGTAGAACAAGATTCTTGGAGACACTAATGGCACTGGTGTTATCATAGTGAAGTGGAATTGGATCAGTGTAAGTTATCTTCAAATATGCAAGAGTTTGTATCATCCATAAGATCTGAGTGTAGCAAGTAACAACAACAATGTACTCTACCTCTGTAGTTGATAATGAAATAGATCACTGCTTCTTACTAAGCCATGCTACTAACGAATCACCTAAGAAGAATGCACCTCCATTGGTGCTCTTTCTCTCATTCAAACAATTTGCCCAATCAACATCTGAATAAACAATTAATTGAAGTTTCTGATTTCTGTGATACCAAAGACCATAAGTCATTGTACCCTTCGAATATTTGAATATCCTCTTGACAATTGCTAAATGACTTTGTTTAGGAGCAGACTGATAACGACCTACCATTCCAACAACTTGCATTATATCAGGACGGGATGTTGTGATGTACAGAAGACTGCCTCTCATTGATCGATAAATTCTTTGATCAACATCAGGTGAAATATCATCTTTACTGAGCTTGCAACCGACCACCATAGCTGTACTAACAGGAGAAGAATCTTCCATCTGAAACTTCGTCAACATTTCTTTCAAATACTTTTCTTGAGAGATAAATAGCCCTGCAGAACTCTGATTGATTCGTAGACCAAGAAAAAATGACAGTTCTCCTATCATGGGCATCTCAAACTCAGTTTACATTGAATTAACAAACCACTGAACTGAAGGGTCATTAGTACATCCAAAAATAATGCCATCTACATAAACCAAAACAACTAATAAATCATCACCTTCAAACTTAATATATATATTACTGTCAACATAACCTTTCTTGAACCCTTTGTCCTGTAGAAATTTGTCCAGTCTATAATACAAGGCTCGTGGTGCCTGTTTCAGTCCATATAATGCCTTTTTCAACTAACATACATAGTCAGGATTATCTGTCAGTGAAAATCCTTCAGGTTGCTCCATGTATACATCTTCTTCTAGGTCTCCATTAAGAAAAACTGACATAACATCCATCTGATATACTTTAAAGTTCTTATGACATGCATAGGCAAGAAACATTATGATGACTTCCAATCTTGCCACTGATGCAAAGGTTTCATCAAAATCTCGTCCTTCAACTTGTGCATACCCCTTACAGACCAATCTGGCTTTATTCTTAACAATTTGTCCTTGTTCATTCATTTTATTCTTAAACACCCATTTGGAGCCAATTACATTCTTATCTGTAGGTCTAGGAACAAGCTCCCAAGCATTGTTCTTCTCAATCTGATCTAGTTCCTCATTCATTGATTTTAATCAATTTACATCTTCACTAGCTTCATTAAAGTTCTTGGGTTCGACCATGGATACAAGGCTATATGTGATTGCTCGGTGTCTTTGATTATCCTTCTCCTGGTTTGTACACCTTTGTCTTTCTCACCAATTATTTGACTTGCAGGATGATTCTTTTGAGTAATTATGGAAGGATTTGATGCTGTCCACTGATTTGAGTCTGCCTGAGTATTTGATATTCATTTGACTTAGAGTCTTCTCTTTTTGATTCTTGGACCTATTCATCTTCAACTTCAACTATATCCTCTATTGTTGATTCAACATTGCTTACATCTCGTACCAAGATTTCTTCATCAACTTTTGTGTCAATACAATCAACCAATTTATGCAGCCTCTTAATATAACATCTGTATCCTTTACTGTTTGTAGCATACCCTAAGAAGATACCTTCATCAACTCTGTCATCATATTTGCCAAGATTTTCATCATTGTTCTTGATATAACACTTACTCCTAAAGACTTTAAAATGATTCATTGAAGCAAGTCTTCCAAACCATAGTTCATAAGGAGTCTTGTCACTTTGTGGCCTGAGATGAGCTTTGTTAAGAATATGTACAGTGGTATGAATTGCTTCTACCCAAATATGTCTGAGCAATATTCTTTTCATTCATCATTGATCTTGCCATCTGCTGAACTGATCTATTCTACCTCTCAACTACTCCATTTTGCTGTGGAGTTCTTGGAATAATATACTCTTTTTTGATCCTATGTTTATCACAAAACTCTTTGAAGTCTCTTGAACTAAATTCTCCTCCTCTATCATACCTGACTGCCTTCAATCTTTTTCTTGTTTGATTCTCAGTCAGAGCCTTAAACACTTTGAATTTTTCAAATGCTTCAGATTTTTCTTTCAGAAAGGCAACCCATGTAAGTCTAGAATAATCATCAATAATCAACATGAAATAATTTTCTTTTCCTGTACCTTGCTTCCTTGATGGTCCACATAAGTCCATGTGTACTAACTGAAGAGGTTTCTCTGTTGATGCAAAGTTCTTAGATTTAAACTGTGTCTGAGTGAACTTTCCTTTTTGGCAAGGTTTGCATACAGAATCATATGGCTTTGATATTTTTGGAAGATCTTTTACCGCCCCATTGTTTCTAAGTTTGATTAGATGATCACAATTTAGGTGTCCAAGTCTCCTATGCCATAACCAACTTTCATCATACTTGTTTTAGTGACATTCTTCTTTTTCTTCTTTCAAAACATAGACATTGTTTTCTGTTCTTATGTATTTTGCAATCAATTGTCTTGAATTCACAGATTGTATTTTACAATTTTTAGAAGTGAAAACAACTTTACATTCTCTGTCACAAACTTGACTGACACTAAGTAGATTATGTTTCAGACCATTTACAAACAACACATCTTGAGCTTTCCCTTTGCCATTACTTAGACTTACCATTCCTTTACCTTTGATTTTTCATGGTGCATCATTTCCAAAGGTTACATTTCCTGATTTGCTTTCACTGAGAGACAAAAACTTACTTTTGTCTCCAGTCATGTGTTTGGAGCATCCACTGTCAATATACCAGGGGTTCTTTTGTCTTTGAGTTGAAAGTACTAAACCACAATTTTCACTATCTTTCTTTTTCCATTTGCTGACATTTCTAGCTAAGGGTTTTATCCTTGGATCTGCTTTGTAATTCTTCAGATGACAGTTTGCAACTTTGTGGCCAAAGTTATGACAGTTATAACATTCGAGCTCATTGTTCAATAGGTCAAAGTGATTGGTGAAACTTTGTCTACTCATTCGCTGCTTAGTTCTATGTTGCAAAGATTGTTTATTTCTTGATCTTCCCAGTTGCAAGTCTCTAAACTTAATTTGACAATTTGCAATCTTATGACGAAAATTAGAGCAGTAAAAACAATAACCATGGAAATTTTTTTGGTACCTGAATGATGGTCTCCTTCTTGGAATTTGTTGCTCCATCCTCTGATATCTTTGTTTTTGATCAGGGATCATCTTGTCTTTATTAGCTTTTGGTGGCATAGTACTCACATGGTCTGGTTGTCTGCTGACTTTGAACTTGATCATCTTACTGACTCTTTGCTTTCTGTTTGTTTGCTGCTTGAACCACTTACATAGCCTAAACCAGTCTTCAACAAAGGAGATCTTTGTTTGCTCAAAATGTCGTTTAGTTCTGCTGAGGCTTTAATGCTTGAAAGATTTTGGAGATACAATGCTTTAAACTTCTCCATCTCTTTTCTGGATTTTACTACCTCTTCTTCCAAGGCTTCACATCTTGCCTTCTTCTCTGATAACTGTTGTTTTAGAGTGTCCTCTATTTTCTTTGCCTCTTCTAACTCCACTTTTAGCACGACAAAGTCTTCATCAGGTTTTTTACCATTATTTTCAAACTGCATCAACAACTGTTTTTGTTTTCTCTTCTTAAGTCTTGTTAATCTTTTCTAAATCACTAATTAGTTCACCTTCCATATCAACCATAACTTCTTCATCATTAACATCACTTCCTGTGCTTTTATTATCATAATCCTCTTTGGCCATAAGCATAAAGTCATTAACCTTATCTTCACAGGGAGAGTCACTCTCTGTCTTCTGACTAGTCATCATTGTTTACACAAACTTTTTTTTTTTTACCGAATCTCTTGGATTTGTACTTCTTTTCACCTTTAGAGTTATGGTCCTTCTTCTTGTGTGGACACTTAGATGCAAAGTGACCTATCTTTCCACAGTTAAAACATTTGAAGGGCAGCTTGCCTTGGTATTTGCATGATCCTTTATTTAGTCTTCTCACAAATTTTGTTTCAATTTCATCAGGCTCATAATCCTCATTCTTATTTGTTTTAAATGATGATTCTCTAGAGGTGGGTTTTGTTGACGAGCGAAATTGATCGTTCGTCAACTGAGAGAACGAGTTCGGTCCGGGGTTGTCTAAGTAACCTAAGCCATTTGGTGTAACTCGTTCTGACGGGTTTAATGGCTCCGTTAGCCAATCTAAAATCCTAAAAGAAAAACAAACAAAAGAAAGAAATAACTAATTAATTGCTACACGCTATATTATATATGTACATATGCTTTAATATAACTATTGTAGGTGTATTTAAGCATAAAATATACAAATCTCACTTATGTACATCATTTACAAATTGCAAGTTTTAATCGAAACTTACGAAATCAATGTGAAAATGATTGCTTTTAAGAAGCAGATAAATAAAGCACATTCAAATCTTTCCTGTTTTCTTCTATAAATCTAACTAATCTTTAATTGAATAAACTATGAAATGCAAACTTATGAGTAGTCAAAAGCTAAACCAAACATTTTGGTCTCATTAATATGTAAATGACAGAATTGAATAACACAAAAAAGCTAAGCTGTTTGTTAGTTAGTGAGATGTATCCAAACATCTGTATGAGTTAAAAACATTTTACTGCCACGTTCAAGAGAGAAATCTGCAATGAACTTTATGGCTATTCTAAATAAATTCAAAACATGTATTGGCAGCTTAGGTTTAATAACAAAGGAGGAAACACAAATATAATCCCGTGATCTTATAATTGTACATAATTACAGTAAGATAAATCTAGAAGTAACTTATGCATTTCTCTATTCAATTAAAATTCAAAGATAAATCCTATCATTCTAATTGTAGATATGGTCACAATATTTATATCTATAGAAGCAAATTATAGATGATATTTATAATATAAATATCCCAAACATAATAGATCATTAAGTCTAAAGCTATCAGACCTATTAATGTATTAGGATTAACAAAACATAAATGAAAACATCATTAACAAAAGGTTAAAGCCAAAATGCATAAATGTTGTTTCATTAAGTCTTGGAATCACTTGCCCATCTTCTCCCCATGATGATTTCCATTACAAAATATGGAGAATTTAAAGAGTTTACAAAGACAAAACTTCCTATCTTCTAAGATAGGATCAAATGTAAAAAAGATCTAAAAGTTACAAATATAGAGGGCTTAGAGCCACTCGGGATCAAACTAAATCTTCAAAATTTATGAGAATTTTCTCCTATTTACAAAATAAGCAAAAATAAGATAGCTGATCGACTAGGTTCAGCATGCCCCATCCCATAAGATCAGCATCATATACATCCTATCCTGAAAAACGAAATAAGCAAGTCAAATATTTTATTAACTAATAATTCCTAAATTTTATATGAGAATTGACTTGGCTACAGAATCTCTCGATTCTGTAGCCAGTCTTATTATTGGTAACAAAAATCTAAATCGATCTAGATTGATTAGAAAAATAACAAAAAACATAATTGTTATAAAAACCAATCTTACCATTCAACTAATAACAAAATTCGAATCACAATATCTCAGAATTGATCACGGCCTCGACACTGCTAGCGTTTTTTATAATGATATTGCCTTTCCTTTTCAATCGCTTTATTTATCTTTGTGCATTGGCCTTAAGCTCATGGTTTTCGTTTGCTAATGATTCATTTTGAGCCGCGAGAGCTTTGATCCTTGCTTGAAGGATGGGGATGTCTGTGTTGTACTGACCTATCCAATGTAAACAAACTTCGCAATGTACAACAGGGGCAATCGGTTGAGGCGTGTAATTCTGTGCTAAAATACCACTACTATACACTGTCGGCCTTTGACCAAGCTTGATACCTGTAAATTCCTTGCTATCTTTTAGACACGGTGGGAGATTATTCACATAATCGAATGGTTGATCTGGTTTGGAACAATTCGGATCTTCCTGTGCCAGAAACCTCTCAATCTCGGAGTCAGAGTCCTCATGGATCTCTATCGATTCGATCGAGCTCACATGAGCTTTGGATCTATTACGCAGACTCCTTGAAATGAGTCGATCAACCTTCTTGTTATGAAACCCTAACATGGCTTGAGTCTTCTTTGACTGTTTGCGAGGGTTTCTACTGTTGGATTTACAGTAGGATTAGGGCAAACACTTTGTTCATGCTCAGGAGTTTTAATAACCTTAGAAATGACATCCTGTTGCTCACGCAAACACAGATTGGGCAATGCCCTTTCACGAGGGTTTTCATACAAGAAATCTGGCCTGCCACTTGAGAACCCAAGAGGTTTTTCTATCATAGGTTTATCCACCACAGGGGTTTCAATAGAAGTCTGTGTAACAAAACCATTTCGAACTAGAAACTGGTCCCAATCATCACTCAAGGTTTTTAAACGATGAACCAACAATAATTTAATCAAACCATGGTGAAAAATGCTAGAATCTAAGTTCTGCTTCTTATATCTCTTTGACATTTTATACAAACTTCTTAGCAGGTAAAACAACACATTTAAATGGAAGCCGATAAAATGCATGAGCAATCACACATGGTAAATGAAGACCAGGCCATAACGACCTTCACAAGTAATACATTGTTTTAAAACCGCTAAAAAACCATGCTATCTAACCTTGAGTAGGGAGACCGAAATACCTTTGTCAAAAAAGTCTACCTTTCTGGAAGTGAAGAAAAGTCCCCAGGATAATTCGTCCAATTTCAAAATTTTAAACCACTTTTGACCAGTGAGAGGGAGCCATGTTGCTTCACTCAGAAATTCTTCAGTGATTTCAAATGTATGGGTGAATTCTTTGGCCACTCGCAAGTTATAACCCTGTAATTTCTTAATAAACATATCCCAACCCTAGCTCTTGAGATCCTCACTCGCATCATCATACAACAACAAAGTTTGGGAGCCATTTGGCTCAAATCGGACGACAGGGGCCATATGTGTTTGAACAGATGGTAAGGGGAGTGACTCGAAAAAACTGTGGTCTCAAGAGGTATCAGCAACAGAGACAAGTCTAAGCTTATAACAAAGGAGCAAAACTAGCAATCACACCAGTGCGACCATAATATAAGCATAAGGGTTTCAGACACGAAATTCGGGCATTTCTGGTGATGAATGTTTTGGATACATAACATAACACTAGACCTTGATCTGTCATGAGAGGCCTGTTAATTCAAACTTCCAGCTAAAACGAAGTACCGGGTACGATCATGGTGTGTTTAATTCCCATGACAAGTAATGGGTATATTTGATTTGCAAAGGTTAAAAATGGATATGTTTTTGTAAACCAAAGCCAATCGATTGTTGGTATACTTACAAAGTATCTAAAATATAAGCTTACAATGCGAGAGCAACTCAAAATAAGTATTTCATTGATATATGATAAGCTCAAAGTAAAACAAAATTCATGAAAAGAGATGTTAAGCACATTGACCCTTTTAAAGACCAAGCCTTAGATAGAATTGCAATACGATTTTAAGTTTTAATGGTCGATTCGTGCTTTCAGTCATGAATCAAGCACGAAAACCCAAGATAAAAATAAATAGGAACAATCAAAACATCCTTTTTACAACCGAATAGTCACCTTCAAATAACAATATTTACAGGATGAGGCGTAGGCAGCTACAGGAATTGTCATTTATCACTTGAAAAAACAAAAATCATGTAGGGCTGCCAAGAATGGCGACTTACTAGGAGAAACAGTTATCTCTGCATCACCAACGAGTTCATGTTGGTACTGCTTAGAATAGTTACAGATCAGAGAGCAACTGAAGGACATCAAGCATCTCAATCAAATTTCAACAATCATTTCACAGTCCAACTTCGGATATCTTCCAGTTCAAACGAAATCTGGTGACAAATTTTAATTATGAGAGCAACGATATTCAAGTCAAATGGTTCTGATACTGTTGACAGGGCCATTGCTGCCAACAGACGTTTATAGCCTCGACAAGGATGTCAATTACCCCACTTTGACGCCTCTGTCCTGTCCAAGAAATTTCAGAACAAATGAAGGACATTTATGACTGATATCAAAATTTATACCTGATAATTTTCTTGAACCCGACATCGCTTCGATGCCAGCATGCCTGTTCGGTACCCCAACGAAGTTGTCTTGGCATCGTGTATGCATTTACCCGCTGCCAACAGACATGTTCAGTATCTCGGCGGGTTTACAAACACTTCTCACAACTCTCTGGTAATTATTTTCAATTTGGCATAAATTTAATGGTCTTTTAGAAGAGCGGGGTGATGCTGGAAATTTCAGTTTTTAAAACACTTGATATTTTTCAACCTTTAATTTATTGCTTGATAACCTTCATTACGATTTGAAATTAGTTTTTTGATGAAACTAATTTTTTAAGGACAGGAAGACATACTTGAGTTGTTTTGTTTAAAACAGGGACAATGAAAGAGCTTTAATGATGGTTGTGTCTGCTCATAATTATAAAGTGAAACCAGGAAACCTATTCTAAACATAAAGTTTCTTCAACTAGTCCGTGTTTCAGCAAGTTACAACATTGATGCTTTGAAACACCTTAATTGTTGCTTCATAATAAGGCATTCTGGTTTCCCTTCACGAACTAAAAGGTGACACTGACATAAGCTTATCTAGAGATCAATGAAAACAAACAAAATGAAAAGAACCAAAAACCAGAAAACAAAATGAAAACAAAAAAATTATGTACAAAGGTGGGTCTGGAATTTATCAGGAAAAATACCTCTTGAGAGCTTGGTCATTCATCGGGAAGGTGTCTGGATATCCCTTCAAACTTTGTAGATGGAAGGAGCTGGGACCTAGTTTTTCAGTGATTATGAAAGGCCCCAACCGCAGGTTCTGGAACTTGGTGTGCTCCCCTTTTCCTTTGTGAGGTTTATTGCACTTGAGAACCAAATCTCCTACCTCGAAGTTTCTATCCGAAGCAGAATTTGAATCAAACCAACCCTTCACAATCTACTGATGCTGATCTAGTCTCTCCTTTGCTTGTGCTCTTACTTCTTCTAATTTCAACAAGGCATTAATTCGACTTTCAAGAGGAGGGCAATCCTCTTCTAGAACTTTCTGCGATAATTGCAGAGAGTGAAGCAAAACATGAGGAGGGAGAATTGCTTCTCTTCCGTAGACGAGAAAGAAAAGAGAATTACCAACAGAAGTTTTTGGTGTCACCCTGTCAGCCCAGAGTGCATTAAAAAGCGCATTGTGCCAATTTTTGTGGTTTTCATAAACTGTCCTCTTGATGATTTTTATCAATTTTTTATATTATGAACACGGGAAGTTTTCCTTGTTCCACTGCAAAGATTGACTTCTTAGGGTTGAGAGATATGCCGTACTTGCGACATCATTCTAGGACAGCCCTAAGGTGAGACAAGTGATATTTCTTGTTTTTGGAGAAAACAGTGACGTCATCAAGATAGACCACTACAGATTGATTTATGAGACCACGAAAAACAATATCCATTGCTCTCTGGAAAGTGGCCTCGGCATTTATAATCTCAAAAGACATCTTCCTGTAGGCATAAGTGCCCCATGGGGTACGTAAAGTGGTTTTTAACTGGTCTGAGGGGGACATGAGGACTTAGTTGTATCTTGAAAAACCATCTAACAACGATAGTCTTTCGGAACCAGATAACTACTGAAGAATTTGTTCCATTGGAGGAACATGATAATTGTCTTTGTGAGACGCTCGGTTCAAGTTACGAAAATCGACACAGAGTCGAATTTCACCACTTTTCTTCCTTATGGGAACTAGATTAGACACCCATTGTGTGTGTCTCACCGGGAAGATTATCTTTGCATTCAATAATTTGTTTAGTTATTTCTTGACAGTGGGTTCCAATTTGGGGTGCATCTTTCTTAATTTTTGCTGAAAATGCCGAGTTTGCGGTTTCATGAGGATGATATGTTGTATTATATTAGGATCAAAAGTTTTTAAATCATCATATGTCTAGGCAAAAACATCATTGAATTCTTTAAATAATTTTATAAAAGTGGATCGTTCTTGCTTGGAGCATTCCGTTCCCAAATTGATATTTTGAGGATTATCCTTTGTCCCTAGATTTATCATTTCGTAAGTCAAGGAAGAATTGTTCGTTTTACAATTAACTGATCCTCTAAATTTATCATGCAAATCATAGAACTTTTCTAGTCTTACAACGGATCTGGGAATAGAGTTTACTAGATCATACGCTGATTCAGGAGATCTAGGATCTGATATTAGCGTGAAGTTACAAATATTTTCATCGTGAGTGCCTTCATCGATAATTGCACCTTGGAAAGTGTCCTCCATATGCAAGAAGCTGATGATCTGTTGGTCATCGTCAAACACTCTCCAATTTGTGATGTTGTCTGGGATCGACGACTTGAATAATAGTTCAATTGAAAATGCATTTAGAGAGAGACCTTCTACAGACAAAAGTTTGGAAGCAACATTAGCTAACAAATCATCCTCGGAATTACTTAGTCTAGGAATGGAAGTGATGTTAAATGCTGAAAACTTTTGTATCAAAATCCATACCTCGGTTTGATAACTTTTCAGATGTGGTGATAGGCAATGTATGGAATTTCTTACCCGCCTGACCACGATTTCAAATCATCGAATACCATTAAATTTCTTACATCCATATCCACCGCTTTTATGAGCCCCTGCAAAAGTGCTTCGTATCCGGTGGTGTTATTAGTGCACTCGAACTCCAAACGAGAGGCAGTCAAAGCTTTATTACCTTCAGGATCGATGAACACACATCCCGCACCGACTCCTTATTTGGATTTGGATCCATCGAAGTAAAGTGACCATATCTGAGCTTCGTCAACAATGTTTGGCACATTTGGCAAAGCTCATGATTGAGTACAGGTCGTGAGCTTTGATTGTTGCTCCAGATCGATGATGGGGGAAGTTTCGGTCATGAAGTTACCAAAGAAGGTGTTCATTCCCTGCATTTCAAGTGCATTAGTAGATGCGGTAAAAGGTTCGTTTGGATCATTTGGATATGTCACGATATGCTTTAGATAACGTTCATTGTTTATCCTAATTTTATTTGGCTGCCCTTTTTCCGGTAACCATAGATGAGACCAATCTGTGGCAAAGTACCCATGCAGCTGTTCGGACCAATCCCTACTCAAGCACAAACCATAGACTTCAGGGATGTCAACACCAATGATATCGATAATTTGGTGAACCTTAAGATTATAAGATAGCCTAACCAGAACATTCTTCAATTCACCGATTACCTTAACATTCATCCGATCTAGCTGAATGATTTTAAGACTATAACGTTGAAGTTTTGCGTTAATCTTTTGGCAAACAGATAAAGACATGACATTTGATGATGCACCATAATCTACCATGCAATTATGTACATTTCTATTGAAAATTTCAAAAGTCAGTAAGAAAGGTGAGACATTTTTACAAGTATTAACAACATAATTCTGCTGATTTTTTGCCGCTGTCCCTGAAACAATTTTATCTACATTTGATACAGTTTTTTCAGATGAATTCCTTTTATTAGGAAGTTTGGGAGTGGTTTTAGTAGGGATCTTCTTTGCTATCGTAGAAATAATTTCTGCAGTTTTCTTGCTGCTAGAATCACTGTTCTTGCTGTTTTCTGCGATATTTTGAAGCATTTTATGCAGAATCAAAGGAAATTTCAAAGGCTCATAAACAAAAATATTAGCTTTTAGTTTTTTCAGATCTTCAATCAAGTCATATTCCAAAATTGGAGTTTCTAAACTCTGTTTTATTTCAGCTTGCTTAGGTTGTTTTGGAGGCACATTGTTACTCATTTCAGGAGACGGTTTACTTTGTGTTTTGTTCCTTGTGTTGTACGGATGGACAATTTCAAAGTTTGCTTAGAAAATACTGTCAAAAAAGTGTCCGAAGATATTGGGAGATGACTCCTCTTCTTCAATTACTTCTTCCTCATCTACATCTTCAGAAATCTCAAGAGGGGTAGAGTTATCATGTGCTTCAAGAATAGTTTGCAAAGCGTATTGTAAACTTTCAAAATTGAGACCTTCAGTGGTCGGATTTGGCCGATTGGGAGGAAAAGGCTTTTTGAAAGGAGGTTTAAAACCTCCTTTACTTGAGGATGCCTCTTCTGCTGATCTCTTCAAGTCTACGACTTGATTTGATAATTTTTGGACAACCTTTTGCAGGCTTTCTAAGTCTAAAGTTTCTGATTGAATTTTGGCTTATGGAGGCCTGGTAAGAATTTCTATTTTCTTTTTAGAGGATAAATCTGTTTCAACTTCACTATTGAGATTATCTTTCAAGCTTAATATATCCTTTTCGATTTGACTTGCCTCCTCGAAGGCTTCCAGTAGCAAAGAATTTTTAGATCTTTTAACCCAAATTGCTATATTATTATGCAGAGCTTTGGTGTAATATGCAACAATTAGACTTTCAGCCGGCATTGATTCTATGGGAATTCGATTTTTTAATGTAAGGAACCTTTGATTAAAATCTTTTACTTTCTCCTCAGGGTTCATTTTTAGGCTGGATAGTTACATGATCAAGACTTCAGGAGATTTGTTATCTCCAAATTTCTCTAAGAAACATGTTTCGAATTTGTCTCAAGAGACAATGGTTTGTGGCTGTTGTGCGAAATACCATATAGAGGCATTGCCCTCGAACGTGTAAGGAAAGAGTCTACATACTACATCTTCATGTTCTACATTTCGGAGTCTAATGGCCAACATAAACTTCTTTATGTGATCTTCAACAGACTGTTTAGAATCCGGATCAAACTTAGGAAACCATTTCTCCGGGTGTTTTGGTAGCAGGTGTTGAGGTCCAGGTACAACCATGACATCTTGATCGAGCCAGGGTCTCGCGGGATTGTTTTGGTTTGCCATGGGTGTAGGTGGTGTTGAAGGTTGAGATGGTTCAAATGATGAAGTCCCTTCATTAGCTGACTCTCCTCCTGAAGAGGATGGGGATGAACTAGATGGGGAAGGTGGGATACCGGATCTTCCAACTCCAAGAGTAGGGGTGTGGTCCAGATCTGTGGTATTATCCCCTAAAGGATCTAAATGTAGACCAGTTCCTTCACGTTGCTCTTGAATATCCGAGAAATCTAAAGGTTGATTGAGAGGCCTACCAGGCTGTTTGATACGGGCCAAAGAACTGTGTGTCCTAAGGAGTGACTGACGAACAATTTCTTGTACGTCGGCCCCTTCAGGGTTTGGTGTTACTGGCTCAACGGGAATCTCAGGATTTTCGCTCGACGTAGTTGCTGTTTCAGAAGTAACGTTGTTGCCTGAGCGACTACATGTTACTACAGGGGAGCGAGTGTGTTGAGGTGGAGTTTTGCGACTTCCACCTGCCATCAATCGTATTCAAGCCCTCATTCTAGTGCCATTTGTTGACGAGCGAAATTGACCATCTGTCAATTGAGAGAATGAGTCCGGTCCGGAGTTGTCGAAGCAACCCAAGCCGTTTGGTGTAACAAGTTCTGACAGGTTTAATGACTCCGTTAGCCTATCTAAAATCCTAAAAGAAAAGCAAACAAAAGAAAGAAATAACTAATTAATTTCTACACGCTATATTATATATGTACGTATGCTCTAATATAACTATTGTAGGTGTATTTAAGCAGAAAATATACAAATCTCACTTATGTACATCATTTACAAATTGCAAGTTTTAATCGAAACTTACGAAATCGATGTGAAAATTATTGCTTGAAGAAACAGATAAAAAAAACACATTCAAATCTTTTCTATTTTCTTTTATAAATCTAACTAATCTTTAATTGAATAAACTATGAAACGCAGACGTATGAGTAGTCAAAAGTTGAACCAAACATTCTGGTTTCATTAATATGTAAATGACAGAATTGAATAACACAAAGAAGCTAACCTGTTTGTTAGTTAGTGAGGTGTATCCAAGCATCTGTATGAGTGAAAAACATCTCACTGCCACGTCCAAGAGATAAATCTGCAATGAACTTTATGACTGTCCTAAATAAATTCAAAACATGTATTGACAGCTTAGGTTTAATAACAGAGGAGGAAACACAAATATAATCCCATGATCTTATAATTGTACATAATTACAACAAGATAAATTTGGAAGTAACTTATGTATTTCATCATTCAATAAAAATTCAAAGATAAATCCTATTATTCTAATTGGAGATATGGTCACAATATTTATATCTAGAGCAACAAAATATAGACAATATTTATAATATAAATATCTCAAACATAATAGATCATTAAGTCTAAAGCTATCAGACCTATTAATGTATTAGGATTAACAAAACATAAATGAAAACATCATTAACAAAAGGCTAAAGCCGAAATGCATAAATGTTGTTTCATTAAGTCTTTGAATCACTCGTCCATCTTCTGCCCTCAGTCAAGATGATTTCCATTACAAAATATGGAGAATTTAAAGATTTTACAAAGGCTAAGCATCCTATCTTCTCAGATAGGATCAGATCTCAAAAAGATCTAAAAGTTACAAATATAGAGGTCTTAGAGCCACTCAGGATCAAACGAAATCTTCAAAATTTATGAGAATTTTCTCCTATTTACAAAATAAGCAAAAATAAGATAACTGATCGACTAAGTCCAACATTCCCCATCCCATAAGATCAACATCAGATACATCCTATTTTGAAAAACGAAATGAGCAAGTCAAATATTTTATTAACCAACAATTCCTAAATTTTATATGAGAATTTACTTGGCTACATAATTTCTCGATTATGTAGCCAATCTTATTATTAGTAACATAAATCTAAATCGATCTAGATTGATTAGAAAAATAACAAAAAACATAACTGTGATAAAAACCAATCTTACCATTCAACTAATAACAAAATTCGAATCACAATATCTCAGAATTGATCACGGCCTTGACACTGTCAGCGTTTTTTTATAATGATATTGCTTGTCCTTGTCAATCGCTTTGTTTGTCTTTGTGCATTGGCCTAAGCTGATGGTTTTCGTTTGCTAATGAGTCATTTTGAGCCGCGAGAGCTTTGATACTTGCTTGAAGGATGGGGATGTCTGTGTAGTACTGACCTATCCAATGTAAACAAACTTCGCAATGTACAACAGGGGAAATCGGTTGATGAGGCGTGTAATTGTGTGCTAAAAAACCACTACTATCCACTGTCGGCCTTTGACCGAGCTTGATACCTATAAATTCCTTGCTATCTTTTAGACACGGTGGGAGATTATTCACATAATTGAATGGTTGATTTGGTTTGGAACAATTCGGGTCTTCCTGTGCCAGAAACCTCTCGATCTTGGAGTCAGATTCCTCATGGATCTATTACGCAGAATCCTTGAAATGTGTCAATCAACCTTCTTGTTATGAAACCCTAACATGGCTTGAGTCTTTTTTGACTGTTTGCGAGGGTATCTACTGTTGGATTTTATAGTAGGATTAGGGCAAACAATTTGTTCATGCTCATGAGTTTGAATAACCTTAGAACTAACATCCTATTGCTCACGCAAAGACTGATCGGGCAATGCCCTTTCACGAGGGTTTTCATACAAGAAATCTGGCCTGCCACTTGAGAACCCAAGAGGTTTTTCTATCATAGGTTTATCCACCACAGGGGTTTCTACAGAAGTCTGTGTAACAAAACCGTTTCGAACTAGAAACTTGTCCCAATCATCACTCAAGGTTTCTAAACGATGAACCAATAGTAATTTAATCAAACCATGGTGAAAAAGGCTAGACTCTAAATTCCGCTTCTTATATCTCTTTGAGATTTTATACAAACTTCTTAGCAGGGAAAACGACATATTTAAATGGAAGCCGATAAAATGCATCAGCAATCACACAAGGTAAACGAAGACCAGGCCATAACGGCCTTCACAGGTAATAAATTGTTTTAAAACTGCTAACAAACCATGCCATCTAACCTTGAGTAGGGAGACTAGAATACCTTTGTCACAACAGTCTACCTTTCTGGAAGTGACGAAAAGACCCCAGGGTACTTCATCCAATTTCATTTTTTTAAACCACTTTTGACCAGTGAGAGGGAGCCCTGTTGCTTCACTCATAAATTCTTCGGTGATTTCCAATTGAATATCTCCTACCTTGGCTCTGCATCCATCAAATGTAAGGGAAAATTCTTTGGCCACTCGCAAGTTATAACCCTGGAATTTCTTAATAAACATATCCCAACCCTGGCTCTTGAGATCCTCACTCGCATCATCATACAACAACAAAGTTTTGGAGCCATTTGGCTCAAATCGGACGACATGGGCCATATGTGTTTGAACAGATGGTAAGGGGAGTGACCCGCAAAAACCGTGGGCTCAAGAGGTAGCAACAACAGAGACAAGTCTAAGCTGATAACAAAGGAGAAAAACTAGCAATCACACCAGCGCGACCATAATATAAGCATAAGGGTTTCAGACACGAAATTCATGCATTTCTGGTGATGAACGTTTTGGATACAAAGCATAACACTAGATCTTGATTTGTTATGAGAGGCCTGTCAATTCTAGCTGCCAGCTAAAACGAAGTACCAAGTACGATCGTGGTGTGTTCAATTCCCATGATAAGTAATGAGTATATTTGATTTGCAAAGGTTAAAAATGGATATGTTTTTGTAAACCAAAGCCAATCGATTGTTGGTATACTTACAAAGGATCCAAAATATAAGCTTACAATTCGAAAACAACTCAAAATAAGTATTTCATTGATATATGATAAGCTCAAAGCAAAACAAAATTCATGAAAAGAGATGTTAAGCACATTGACCCTTTTAAAGAAGCCTTAGATAGAATTGCAATTCGATTTTAAGTTTTAATGCTTGATTCATGCTTTCAATCATGAATCAAACACGAAAACGCAAGATAAAAATAAATAGGAACAATCAAAACGTCATTTTTACAACCGAATAGTCACCTTCAATTAACAATATTTACAGGATGAGGCATAGGAAAGTATAGGAATTGTCATTTGTCACTTGAAAAAACATGTAGGGCTGCCAACATGTTTATCTTTACTAATCCTCATTTCATAAGCAGTTAGAGTTCCTAGAAGTTGACCAATAGACAAAATCTTAAGATGACTCAGTTCTTCTATTGCAAAAACTTTTGGATTAAATCTATTAGGTAGAGATCTTAAAATCGTCTAATCTAAAAATGCGTCTTAATTCTTCTCACCAAGACCCTTCATGGCATTCACAAGCTCCTCAACTCTTAAGAAATATTTATTAACTGTTTCATCCTCATTCATATTTAGTTGTTCAAATTTCAATCTATATGTTTGAAGTTTGACATCTTTTACTTTCTCATTTCCTTCATAACTGCTAATGAGTTTATCCCACATCCCTTTGGCAGAATCAAGATGCATTACCTTTACAAATTCAGCTTCAACAAGCCCACTCAAGATAGCATTCATTGCCTTTGCATTGACGCTAAATTCTAACTTATCATCTTTGGAAGCTAGCACAACAGGTTTTATATATCTAGTCTCTACAACATCCCAAACATCAACACCTAAGGCCATAATGTATGTTCTCATTCTAACCTTCTAGAAAACAAAATTTGTTCCATCAAATAGAGGAGGCTTATGGGTCGAAGTACATTCATGACTTGTCATGTTTAAGCTTACTGATCTACTTTTAGCTAAAAGGAATCCGCTCTGATACCAATTGTTGGAATTACTACGACAACTGAGAGGGGGGGGGTGAATCAATTGTTACTGTGCTTAAACAATTTTATGCCTATTAAAATATTATTAACTTTCTCCAAGTGATCATCAAGATTATGCAAGACATGAACAACATAAATAACAAACATCAATCACACATATGATATACACAAAGACAAATATTCACGAGGAAACCCATAAAGGGAGAAAACCTCTTCTTTTTTGAATGATAGACAGTCTTTAACTTCTGTACATCATCTTTCTTTGAGCACCAACTCAAAATGAGGCTACAACCTCTTCTTAATCAAGCTGCAACTTGCTGAGAGAACCAACTCTCTGGTTTCTCTAGCATCCACTAGAAGGAAGCACCAACTCCCTTAGTGTTCCAGCACCAACTTCTAGTCACACAGTCATCAACCTGTATAAAAGAGAACAATGGTTCCCCCTTGCACCACCCTACCACTCTGGTTTTTCTGGCTGCAACCAGATGGAAGCTACAACTCCCCGTGTTCAAGGCTCTCACAACCCTCCCGTTTAGTTACGACAACAAGCCTCTCACAAGAAGTGCCCAAAAACAGGGACATGACATCCCACTCCCAACATCTAGAAGTCACGTGATAACATGACATAATAATTGTTAAGAACTAACATGGCCAGTTCTAGGCTCTACAAACCATGACACGACAGAATGTGCTAACCACTCATGACATAGTTGAATAATCTATACAATTCCTAACCCACATCAATCCTAAAAATTAGATGTCTAAAATTAGGACTTAAGAACAAGATTAGAAAGCAAGTTACTATAATGCCTTTTCTATCTCTAGGAATAATTGAATATTTGATGAAAGTTCTCAAAGATATTATGCCTAGAAAGATGGCAAGAGAGTTTCCATCACAACAACCCATATATGATTTTATGATTACATGTAAATACAAGAATATATATTCGTATTCAGGATGAGGCCATGATTATTGAAAATTCAACCTTTACTTTAAATGCTTACTTATGCTAAACTTATGATGTTACTTATCCAAGGAGCATACAACAAAACTGATGATCTAAAGACCACTAGAAAAGGACTTATACGGTACAAGAAAAAGGTGAAAGTATGTCAATAAACATCATTTACAGAATACTAAAACAACGACTCATACTACTTCTGAATAGTATTTTATCAGATTCACTACACTCTTATCATGGTTCCTGGTGTAAAGTAAATTTGGATAGTCAAATGTTTTTGCCCTTTCTTAAAACCCTCACAAGGTAACTTTAGGAATTTCCATGGCTTATCAAATATTAATGGAGATATATGTGATGGCAATGTGGCCCCAAGATTAGCTAGGTAGAGGAGATAAACTTAGCCTATAGAACACAGATGGCTAAACCAACAATGATTCGGGACCATGATATGCCAGGCAAAGCTTGCTGCTAGCTTGACATTTTTTTGTGAGACTTGATTGATTTCATACTAAAGGATCATCCTTGGGTTCAAGATCAACAAACAGATCAATCAAGTCTCTCATTATCTGCCAAAATTCCATTTGGTATACAATTAACAAGAATGAGAAGTTGCCCATCGTTAACATCAATCACAACACTAGTGTCCCCCCTGCAAGATGTCATAATTCATAAAACCAGTTATAGTTTAAATCTCAAACTCTCATGCTCTCTACATAGACTCTTGTTTTGTCATAGTTCAACCACTCAAAGTGCCATATATAAATATCCAATCCTTGAGCAAACATGGATTTTTAAACATGAGGAAAAGAACACAGTCTGTCCTTAATGCATGTACAGATAAAGTTCTTTGTGCTGAGAGGGTTGCACCCTGACAACATCCTAGATCAAAAATTGTTCCATTGGTAGTAGATGCTTGTTTTAAGCAGAGCCACATAATTTTTCATCTCTTGGATCCTATTCTGGAAAGAACATTTCAACTAAAGCTTCCTTCCGAGACTTGCATTCAACCTAGTTCTTGTCAATCTCCAATTATAAGAGCCCAAGACAACAACTGTACTAGCTTATTGAACAAAAACAACGAAATCATTTGATCTTTGTAAATAGTCCATGAATTCTCTTTTATTCTTTCTCTCTGTTGATTAATCAAAATCATGACCAAACACAAAAATGAGGAACTCTGATGAGTGAACATACTATCGCATATACGATGCCAACTTCGAGGCCCAATATGCAGACTAACTGATGAATGTAGTTTGAAAGACTGATAGAAGAATAAAAAAGGCAATTCATAGTCTTAAAAATAATGGCGAGATTCGTGTCCATTCTACAACATTACGTCGACCCCATTTTAATGGCAATTCGTGGCCATTCTACAACATTACGCGGACCACATTTAATGGCAATTCGTCGTCATTCTACAACATTACGCAGACCACTTTTGATGGCAATTCGTGGCCATTCGAGCATCAATACAATCATCTTAAAATAAGCAAAACACTGGACAAAGACACACCAGAAGGGAATTCATTGCTATCCTCATTAAAATGAGTAATTGTTGTACAACCCACCAGTAGTAAAGGAATATAAATGTTTATTGGTAAGAGGTAAAGAGCAGACAAACCAAGCAGTAAAATAAGACGTTAGGGTTCAATTCAAGCATAGAAGTTAACGATTTCACTATAATTATGTGTATTTCTGATTTAAACGACATGCTGTCAACATAAAAGATACATGCATATGTATTGAAATGTTTTACCAACTGCTATATCAATTGCTGTAATTAAAACACCACCACTACACTAAGAACACCATCATTTGCACAGCCAAAAACACAGTTTAAGATTACGGTAACCTCTGGGTAAATAATACAAATCATGGGTAAATATCACTAGAATTCGCTGACCCATCTTTTAATGAAAAAAATCGTTGAATTTTTTTTGAGAACACAACAGTGAAAGTAAAATCGTTGGCTGTCATTCAAGTGTATCATGAAGGCTAAGATCGTCTTCAATAAATCAAGGTTCAAAAAAATGTCGAGATTTAAGCCATTGATACTAGGTGACGCAGAGTAAAATCGTAGAGTAAAGGCCGACCAAAAGTGAGGAAAAACACACATTAAATCGCCAAGAGAAGCATTAAAAACTCAGTCTTAAATCATTGCCAGGAAGGGTATTAAAACACTGAGTTACTTTTTCAAGAATGCATCAAACGCAGGGATCAACATAGAGGATAAACACGATTCACCAAGGGAAGGGTAATACAATCACCATCGATCGCAACAAGGCACAATGACCATCGATCAACCAAGATCAATTAGAAGGGGTACATAGCTGAAGGGAACTTCCTTCGCTCGCCATCCTCATGTAGAAAAGCAGGGCGTTTAGATCCATAGGTCTTTTAATGCTAAGGCGACGACCGTAGATCAGGCTCCTGGCCGACTGCTCAGGCGAGGACTGGTGAGCTAGGGACGAAGGCTAAACAACCTCAAGGTCACAATCAACACATAGGGCGGTCACGACATGCAGATAAACAAAGGTCATGAGAGTCAACAATCGTCTAGCTAGGCTCAGAAAAGTTTAGTCATCAATCTAAACATCCAATCTACTTACATAATCAACATGCAGATCCAACCATAAAACCTACAACATCTATTATACAAATGAAAAGAGAGTACCGTTGCCTGATCGTCTGCTCTGAGTGATGTCCCGCGCACTCCGTGCCGCTCCCGCTCGCCGACCGTCGAGACTTCACCGGTACCTCCCAGCCAATGCTAGGGGTACTCTTCTTCCCCCGTAGCCTCCCGAGCCGCAAAGGGGCCACACACACTATCCAGAAATTTCGACTAGCTCCTAGCTCGCCTTGCAAGGTCGAGCTACCACTCCTCTCCGAGCTGGGTATCCCAACTCCCACAAGTAAATCAGTCAAGTAGATATTTCTGCAGCGTACACAAAACAGAAGATCCCCTCATCCTTCTCCTTCCCTTCATTTATAGAGTTTCAAACTTCCCTTCCTTCCTAAAATCTCATTTAATTAAAGTTTTAAAAATAAATTCCTAAAAATCCCTCTCCGTACAAGTGTCCCCCATCCCCTACATTCCTCCATAAATTAATTTATTTAATTAAGTAATTATCTTTATTTCCCTCACCCACCTGGAGTTACTCCTAGAATCACTCCTAGGTGTCCCCAAATTCCTTTACAGGTTTTAAAGGCTTTCCCTATTATGAAATTGCTAATTCAGTTTAAAATTAGAAAGCTCTTAAATGTAGATTCTTTACTAAGTTGACTTCCCACTTTTTCCCTTAAGTTCCCCTTTCCCTTTTTATGTTACCTCTTTTCCCTAGTTTCCTATTTTTTTGATTTTCCCTCTTTCCCCTTTACTTAGAACTCAAAAAGGCAGTTGTGGAATTTAACCCCTTTTCCCTTTTATCATTAATTAGTATATTTTAAATTATCAAAAAGATAAAACAATTAATTCCCTCTTTATATTTTATAACCACATATTTTATTTTTTATGAATAAATTAATTTCTTACTCCCTTCACGTTACAAAATTTTATGAAGATGATAATTATTAGTTAAGTTGTTTTTATTTTAATTATATATATATATATATATATATATATATATATATATTTTAAAGGTAGACTAAATTTTACCACTAGCATAATTTAGACCTAGACCTTAGATTTTGTACTGGGCGACAATTAATTAGGGAAATTGTTTTAAAATTTACCTAACACGTTATTTGTCCTAAGGCCATCTAGGTTCATCCCTCTATCATCAACAACACGATGTTCCCTTTAGGACGCACTACGTGCTCCAAGGGTGCCACTCACCTCATCTGTTCCCTTGCGCGATGTGCCCTTCAGGACGCACTACGTGCTCCAAGGGTGCCACTCGCCACTCTCCATTTTTCTTGTGCGACGTGCGCTTCAGGATGCACCACGTGCTCCAAGGGTGCCACTCGCCTCTTGACTGACTTGGTAGACATCAATAACCCCTGGAGTCAATACTCCGCCAGGTGAACTTGTTGGAGAGTAAGGGCCTCTAAGGAATAAGGCCCCTGCCTTATTGCGCGCCTCTTAGAATAATCACGAGCGACTATCGCAGTCTGCCCTCACGACATCGTGGGTCCTCTCGAACTAGGTAATCGTTAACCTATAGTTCGAGCCACGATGGGTGTGCTAGTAGGCTGTGGCAGGGCTGCTGTCCACACCTCTCCCTCAACATATCTGGTAGTCGTGTGTGACCCCTTTACTCTATATGTGAGTTTGGTCAGCAAGCTATCGTCAGCCTGCATCATCAACAAATCATGTCAGAACATATCCATATCATATCATCTAATCAGATGCACTAATATCACAAAAAAAACAATCAAATCCAATGGTATACTCCCTGACTCAATCGGGAGTCCAAGGGGTTCTATCGATGCCTCTGCATCCTTGAGGTCCAAAATCCTGCACACTCAGTAAAACCGAGTCAATAGCACTTGTCTATGTCAAAGCGGTAAAACAACATGTCATCAACCCATAACGCCTCCTAATTAAATCAAAGGTTTTAATAGCATAATAATCTGGATCACTTGCGAGAAAGTGTACTCAAAGAATAAGTTCGCTCAGTGCGCCAGAGCGGGATGCTACATACACCCCCTCTTGGTCTAAACTTCGTCCCAAAGTTTCATAGTATAAATGCCGAAATAAAGTGTATCACAATATCATATGTCTATCTATCAAACAAAAATGGAAACTGCTGGCGCATATCATATGCGTCCTCCCAGGTCGTCGAGTGCGGATTATAATTGTCCCATTGGACCTTGACCTGATCTACCGTTCGACGTCGTAGCTGTCAAATGTGATGATCCAAAATGTGGACTGGCTCAGCCGTGAGCGCCCCTTTGTTCGACACCTGCACGGAACTCATGTCAATTACATGTGTAGGATCACTAATATAATGTCTCAAACAGATATATGAAAAACATCGTGCATACACCTCAAAGAATCAGGCAAGGCTAGTCGATAGGCCATGGGCCCCTTTCTCTCCACAATCTTGAAGGGTCCCACGAACCTAGGAGAGAGTTTAGCTCCCTTCCCAAATTTGATCGAACTCTTGTGTGGCGTAACCTGCAAGAAGACTCGATCGTCGACCTCGTAACTACGGTCGACACGGTGCGCATCGACATAACTCTTCTATCGATCCTGCGCTTCTTTTATCCTTTGTCTTATTGTTTGCATTTGCTGTTCCATTTCTTGGATCGCTTATGGTCCCACCAAGACCCTATCCTCAAGCCGATCTTAACTCAAGGCGTCCGACACGGTCGCCCGTAAAGAAACTCGAAAGGCGCCATCTTAATGGTGCTTTGGTAACTTTTGTTGTAAGCGAACTCCACTAGTGGCAAGAATTCTTCCCAACGCTTTTGTTGGCCCATTACGTACATGCACAACATGTCCTCCAAGGTTTTGTTTGCTTGTTCGATCTGCCCGTTAGTCTCCGGGTGATTCACAGTACTAAAGTTAAGTTGGGTTCCTAAGGCCTCTTGGAAACTCGTCCAAAATCGTCTAGTAAACATCGATCCTCAATGGGATATAATCTTCTTAGGTAGGCCATGCAGCCTCACAATTTCACTGATGAAAACTCTAGCTATGTCAGGTGCTTGATACATTGTACGCAAAGGAATAAAGTGAACACTCTTCGTCAGAGTGTCTACTACTACGAAAATCGAGTCATGTCTCCTTGCCGTCAGTGGCAATCCAACAATAAAATCCATCGAAATAACCTCCCATTTCGATTCCGGAATAACATGTGGTTGTAGTAATCCTGTTGGGTGTCTATGTTCAGCTTTTACCTGCTGTCATTCTAGACATCTGGCCACATAGTTGACTATGTCTGTCTTCATTCCCTTCCAGAAGAATAAGGGTTTAAGGTCTGCCCTCATCTTCGTGACTCCCGGGTGAGCCATGTAAACTGCTCTATGAGCCTCGCTTAGGATAAACATCCTCAACTCGTCGTTTGGCGGTATGTAGATCCGACTTTTAAACCTCAATAAAACATCGCTACCAAATGAAAATCCCTCAAATCGAGTTATCATCATTGTGTTTTGTCCAATAAAACCCTCGACCTCCTTGTACCAGTCATCGTCACACTGTAAAGTTAGAATCTTTTCATGCAGATTCGTCTGCAGCGGCAGCACTGAAAAGATGCGTGGTCTCCGACTCAATGCATCTGCCACTCGGTTCACTGTTCCTTTTATGTAGGTAAACTCAAACTTGTACTCCCTAAGCAATTCTGACCAACGCTGTTGTCGCGCGTTCAGGTCGCTTTGCGTAAAAAATTGTTGTAATCCACAATGCTCAGTACTTAGTTCAAATTTTCGTCCAACAAGGTAGTGTCTCCAAACCTTCAAGGCATAAACGATGGCTAACAACTCCAAATCGTGCATCGCGTAATTCTCCTCATGCCTTCTCAATTTCCTCGAAATGTAAGTGATCCTCGTCTGTCTTGCATCAAGACTCCGCCTAGGCCTTACTTGGATGCATCAGTGCATACCAAGAAGTCTGCGTCCATGTCAGGGACCTTTAGTATCGATGCTGTTGTCAACAATCCCTTAAGCCTACGAAATGCTTTAGTGCATTTCTCGGTCCCAACAAACTTCTTGTTCTTCTTCTGCAACTCTGTGATTGGATTTGCTATCTTCGAAAACCCCTCGATGAACCGTCGATAGTATCCTGCTAAACCCAAGAAGCTATGCACCTCTAGGACATTCGTTGACGCATGCCATTCCATAATAGCCTCGACCTTGGTTGGATCCACGACGATGCCTTCGTCGGAGATGACATGCCCTAAGTAGTGAATCTTCGGTTGATAAAATGAGCATTTGGACAATCTTCTCAAACAATTTGTGCTCTCGCAAACATTGTATTACCAAGCGCAAGTGCTCGTCATGCTCCTCCGTCGTCCGAGAGTAAATCAAAATATCGTCAATGAACACTTGGACGAACTTGTCCAAGTACTCGCGGAACACCCCGTTCATCAAACTCATAAATACCCCTGGGGCGTTTGTCAGTCCCAATGGTAAAACAGTAAACTTGTAATGTCCAAACCTCGTCTTAAAGGAGGTCTTAGGGACGTCATCCTCCTTGATCCATAGCTGGTGATACCCTGATCGAAAATCGATATTGGAGAACACCGTCGCGCCCTTCATTTGATCGAATAGGTCATCTATTCTCGAGAACAGATACTGATTCTTGATCGTGGCCTTGTTCAATTGACGGTAGTCAATGCAGAGCCTCCACGACCCATCCTTCTTTCGTATGAAAATAACAGGTGCACCCCATGGCGACACACTAGGACGTATCAGTCCCAGGTCCAACAACTCTTTCAGTTGCATTTTCAACTCTTGTAACTCTGGGGTCAACATCCGATAAGGCGTTCTTGCTATCGGTTCAGTCCCTGGTTTTAGGTCTAGGGTAAACTCCAATTCCCTCTCCGGCGGCATCCCAGGTAACTCCTCCGGGAATACGTCCGCAAACTCTCTCACCACCGGAAGGTGTTCTAAACCTTTCGCTACTCCCTTCTCGTTTAACGTAAGGATCGCATAAAGCTTGCACCCCTTGCACATGCTCTTTCGAAGTTGCAAGGAAGAGATGAACCTCAGGGAAACTCCCTGGTTCCGTCCTACAATCACACGTCTCTGTCTCTGTCCCTCGTCATCGACCAAGCTCAACCGTTTCGTCTTACAGTTGAGTATCGCCTCATGCGATTCCAACCAGTCCATACCAGTCACGACATCATACGATCCTAGGATCGTGACGTACAGGTTGGCCCTTGTGACAAACTCTCCCAGGTTAAGGATACATCCTGTAACCCTTCCTCCAACCTTTTGTTTGGCTCTTGAAGCCATATCTACGAAGCTAAACTCGTCCTGTTCGACTGCCTTTACCTTAATCCTTTTTAACGCTGCACCAGAAATGAAACTCTCGGTAGCACCGAGATCTATCAAAATACTAAGGGTCTGGTTAACGACGGTACCTGTCGTCTCAAGCATAGTCGACTGGTGCTCCGCCTAGCGGTTATTCATCGTTGCATGAATCCGATGGGCCTTGCCCATATCTCCCACGGTAGTGGGTCCAGCTGATCTAGACGCTCTAGTCTTCTCGATCGGGCAATCGCGCTGGTAGTGTGGCTCCCCACACGTCCAACACACTTTCTTCGATCCAGTAATACTGGTACCCGCAGTAGAAGATGAATTCTAACAATAAGGCCAACTCGAAACTCCTTGACCTTAAGTTTCTGGGAAAAGATGTGGAGTATACTTAAACACTCTAAAACGAGCCTCACACTCTAGCACCGTGCGACTGACTTGTTGCAAGGCGTCGAACTCGTTGAGATGACGCTCACGAATTCCTCAGAAATATACGCTCTTGGAATCGTTCCTTGAACCGTTCCCATGACACGTCATCTACGATCAGGTTCAAAAGTGGTAGGAGCGTCTTCCGCCATAGAAGAGCACTCCCCTTCAGTTGAAAGACCACCACGTGGACCTTCATGCTAAAGGTCATAAGCGCGAGGCGTGAAACACCACACCTTCCTCTACAACCGTGCCTCGACGACACCGCCGTCCGTGACACTTGTGGACGCTAGAACTCAACTCTCTCTTGTCCTTGGTGTAAGCAAACGATACTTGCTAGGGCATGCTGTGGACCCTTCGGGGTACAGGTGCCCTTGCCTCAACTCAGTACCGATGGTGAATCAAGGCCCTTGATAAAAACTGAAAGGGCCTTGTCCGTCCGTCATCTCCCTTACAACTAGCGAATCTATCCCAAGGACTTCTGCTTCCCCTTGGGGGTTCGAATACGAGGGTGCGAGAACTTTTGAAGGCGTCGCACCGCCTTCCACGACACCACGTCGCGAACCTCTTATGCGTCCTCTAAATGCGATCCCGCAAGGACACACTAAGGTTTTCAATTATGCAAGGGTTAAAACTTACGGGTTATTGCAGTGGAAAGCCTGGTGATTCACAGTCGCAGGGTTGAGCCCGCTCTGATACGATATGTGACAACCCTCCCATCTAGTTACGACAACAAGCCTCTCACAACAAGTGCCCAAAAACAGGGACATGACATCCCACTCCCAACATCTAGAAGTCACGTGATAACATGACATAATCATCGTTAAGAACTAACATGGCCAGTTCTAGGCTCTACAAACCATGACACGACACAATGTGCTAACCACTTATGACATAGTTGAATAATCTATACAATTCCTAACCCACATCAATCCTAAAAATTAGATGTCTAAAATTAGGATTTAAGAGCAAGATTAGAAAGCAAGTTACTATAATGCCTTCTCTATCTCTAGGAATAATTGAATATTTGATGAAAGTTCTCAAATATATTATGCCTAGAAAGACGGCAAGAGAGTTTCCATCACAACAACCCATATATGATTTTATGATTACATGTAAATACAAGAATATATATTCGTATTCAGGATGAGGCCATGATTACTGAAAATTCAACCTTTACTTTAAATGCTTACTTATGCTAAACTTACGGTGTTACTTATCCAAGGAGCATACAACAAAACTGATGATCTAAAGACCATCAGAAAAGGACTTATACGGTACAAGAAAAAGGTGAAAGTATGTCAATAAACGTCATTTACAGAATACTAAAACAACGACTCATACTACTTGTGAATAGTATTTTATCAGATTCACTACACTCTTATCAGGGTTCCTGGTGTAAAGTAAATTTGGATAGTCAAATGTTTTTGCCCTTTCTTAAAACACTCACAAGGTAACTTTAGGAATTTCCATGGCTTATCAAATATTAATGGAGATATACGTGATGGCAGTGTGGCCCCAAGATTAGCTAGGTAGAGGAGATAAACTTATCCTATAGAACACAGATGGCTAAACCAACAATGATTCGGGACCATAATATGCCAGGCAAAGCTTGCTGCCAGCTTGACATTTTTTTGTGAGACTTGATTGATTTCATACTAAAGGATCATCCTTGGGTTCAAGATCAACAAACAGATCAATCAAGTCTCTCATTATTTGCCAAAATTCCATTTGGTATACAATTAACAAGAATGAGAAGTTGCCCATCGTTAACATCAATCACAACACTAGTGTCCCCCCTGCAAGATGTCATAATTCATAAAACCAGTTATAGTTTAAATCCCAAACTCTCATGCTCTCTACATAGACTCTTGTTTTGTCACAGTTCAACCATTCAAAGTGCCATATATAAATATCCAATCCTTGAGCAAACATGGATTTTTAAACATGAGGAAAAGAACACAGTCTGTCCTTAATGCATGTACAGATAAAGTTCTTCGTGCTGAGAGGGTTTCACCGTGACAACATCCTAGATAAAAAATTGTTCCATTGGCAGTAGATGCTTGTTTTAAGCAGAGCCACATAATTTTTCATCTCTTGGATCCTATTCTGGACATAACATTTCAGCTAAAGCTTCCTTCCGAGACTTGCATTCAACCTGGTTCTGGTTAATCTCCAATTATAAGAGCCCAAGACAACAACTGTACTAGCTTATTGAACAAAAACAACTAAATCATTTGATCTTTGTAAATAGTCCATGCATTCTCTTTTATTCTTTCTCTCTGTCGATTAATCAAAATCATGACCAAACACAAAAATGAGGAACTCTGATGAGTGAACATACTGTTGCATATACGACGCCAACTCAGAGGCCCAATATGCGGACTAACTGATGAATGCAGTTCGAAAGACTGATAGAAGAATCAGAAAGGCAATTCGCAGTCTTAAAAACAATGGCGAGATTCATGTCCGTTCTACAGCATTACGCATACCACATTTTAATGTTAATTCATGGCCATTCTATAGCATTACGCATACCACATTTAATGGCAATTCGTGGCCATTCTACAGCATTACGTAGACCACATTTGATGGCTATTCATGGCCATTCGAGAAACAATACAATTGTCTTAAAATAAGCAAAACGCTGGACAGAGACACACCAGAAGGGAATTCATTGCTATCCTCATTAAAATGAGCAATCGCTATACAACCCACCAGATGTAAAGGAATATAAACGTTTATTGGTAAGAGGTAAAGAGCAGACAGACCAAGCAGTAAAAGAAGACGTTAGGGTTCGATTCAAGCATAGAAGTTAACTATTTCACTGTAATTATGTGTATTGCTGATTTAAACGACATGCTATCAACATAAAAGAAACATGCATATGTATTGAAACATTTTACCAACTGCTATATCAATTGTTGTGATTAAAACACCACCACTACACTAAGAACACCATCATTCACACAGCCAAAAACACAGTCTAAGATTACGGTAACCTCTGGGTAAATAAAACAAATCATGGGTAAATATCACCAGAATTCGCTGACCCATCTTTAACCAAAAAAATCGTTGAAAAAAATTTGAGAACACAACAGTGAAAATAAAATTGCTGGTTGTCATTCAAGTGTATCACAAAGGCTGAGATCGTCTTCAATAAATCAAGGTTCAGAAAAATGTCGAGATTTAAGCCATTGATACCAGGTGACGCAGAGTAAAATCGTAGAGTAAAGGCTGACCCAAAGTGAGGAAAATCATACATTAAATCGCCAGGAGAAGCATTAAAAACTCAGTCTTAAATCATTGCCAGGAAGGGTATTAAAATGCTGAGTTACTTTGCCAGGAATGCATCAAATGCAGTGATCAACATAGAGGATAAAAGCGATTCACCAAGGGAAGGGTAATACAATTACCAAGGAAATCGATCGCAACAAGGCGCAATGACCATCGATCAAACAAGATCAATCAGAAGAGGTAGACAACTAACGTGAACTTCCTTCGCTCACCATCCTCACACAGAAAAGCAGGGCGTTGAGATCCATAGGTCTTTTAACGCTAAGGTGACGACCGTGGATCAGGCTCCTGGCCGACTGCTTAGGCGAGGACTGATGAGCTAGGGACGAAGGCTAAACGACCTCAAGGTCACAATCAACACACAGGGCGATCACGACATGTGGGTAAACGAAGGCCATGAGAGTCAACAATCGTCTAGCTAGGCTCAGAAAAGTTCAGTCATCAATCTAAACATCCAATCTACTTACATAATCAACATGCAGATCCAACCATAAAACCTACAACATCTATTATACAAATGAAAAGAGAGTACCGTTGCCTGATCACCCGCTATGAGTGACATCCCGCGTGCTCCGTGCTGCTTCCGATCGCCGACCATCAAGACTTCATCGGTACCTCCCAACCAATGCGAGGGGTACTCTTCTTCCCCCGTAGCCCCCTCGAGCCGCAAATGGGCCACACACACTATCCAGAGATTTCGACTAGCTCCTAGCTTGCCTTGCAAGTCCGAGCTACCACTCCTCTCCGAGCTGGGTATTCCAACTCCCACAAGTAAATCAGTCAAGTAGATATTTCTGCAGCATAACATTACGCAAAACAGAAGATCCCCTAATCCTTCTCCTTCCCTTCATTTATAGAGTTTTGAACTTCCCTTCCGTCCTAAAATCTCATTTAATTAAAGTTTTAAAAATAAATTCCTAAAAATCCCTCTCCGTACAAGTGTCCCCCATCCCCTACATTCCTCCATAAATTAATATCTTTAATTAAGTAATTATCTTTATTTCCCTCACCCACCTAGAGTTACTCCTAGAATCACTCCTAGGTGTCCCCAAATTCCCTTACAGGTTTTAAAGGCTTTCCCTATTATGAAATTGCTAATTCAGTTTAAAATTAGAAAGCTCTTAAATGTAGTTTCTTTACTAAGTTTACTTCCCGCTTTTTCCTTTAAGTTCCCCTTTCCCTTTTTATGTTACCTCTTTTCCCTAGTTTCCTATTTTTTTGATTTTCCCTCTTTTCCTTTTTACTTAGAACTCAAAAAGGCAGGTGTGGAATTTAATCCCTTTTCCCTTTTATTATTAATTAGTATATTTTAAATTATCAAAAAGATAAAACAATTAATTCCCTCTTTGTATTTTATAACCACAGATTTTATTTTTTATGAATAAATTAATTTCTTACTCCCTTTAGGTTACAAAATTTTATGAAGATCATAATTATTAGTTAAG
>ML830275.1:0-13636 GCA_009831015.1 Picea engelmannii | reverse complement strand
GTTTAAGCATTGGAAAAATAATCGAAAAATGAAATTATGAGTTTTCTAGAAATCCATGCATCATTTTTGAAACAAATTAGGTTTTGAAAAACAACAAGTGACAAGACAAATACATCTAGAAAACTAGAGAAACTTGTTACTCCTATAATACAAGTTGAATCACCTTCTTTCTCTTCCTCTGTTCAGAACCACATGCCAAAACAAACTTTGGTAAACCCATCGATAGCGACAAACCCTTAGGTTATTTCCATAATTGTTGCAAAAGGTATTAATCTTGTCTTGGCATATATTCCAACAATGATGGCGTAGGAACCCAAGACCTCTTTGGCCTTGACATACATGACATACCTGTAGATGTGCCAAATTGGGTTCCTTAGTTTAGTGGTAGTGGTCCATTGAACACCGAGGAACATATTCAAAATTTCTATGATGCATTGACACTCATGGATATCACAGCTCCCAATGTCATTAGTAGATTGTTTGTGAGATCCTTCAAAGGGGAAGTGGCGAGATGATATCACTTACTTCCCAATGACTATGGTCTAAGAATTCAAGAAATGCTTCCTGTTGATGTTTAGACAATATCGAGAAGACATTCTTCCATGTATATATATAATATATGACATGATATTTATAATAAAAGGTATAAATATATATAATAAATAAGTAGTTATTTATTATCCAAGGGACGCATCCTTTCATGGATGGTCACCATATGTTCTCTATATATCGAACACTCATCATTGTAATAATCAATCGAATATACAATATCATCTCATATAGAAAAATCAACATGGTATCAGAGCGTGACTGGGTTGACTCCCTCATGGGAGGGCCCAGGAAAATGAGGGAGCTCGTTGACATTTTGTGACACTGAAGCATATTCCTCCAATTATTGGCATGGACGACCTTCGACCTTCGAGATTAGACTTAAGAGTCTAAATCATCCTTCCCAACTTTGGAATATCAATCTCGACTTTCGAAACTTGGATGAATTTTTCATTCCTTGGAACTTAGGAAATCAACAAGAGTGACGGCCATACATCCTGGTAGGAGGGGCCACGATCAAGGTCAATGCCATTTAATCTACAATATTTTTAGTTAATGAAGGGAAGAAAAAATGTACCATAATGGAGGTAGTTTTTATTAGGCATGGGTTTGGGTGGTGGTAGAGGTTGCAATGACCGATAGTGGACAGTGGTTGTCTGTCACAAGGTATTATAATATGAAGAAGGGAAACAATGGAACAACTTTAAGGGAGCAGTGTAGGGGCCATGCTGGCATCGTCTAAACATCCCAGGCGTGCAAGGACGTTGATAGCGGAAGCCGCCAACAATGATGGGATATGCCCCACATCATGGATCGCTCATCTCTCTACATCGACTTTTGCCAAGTAGGATCACATAGTGTCGATAGCTTCTCCGGATCGTCGCCTAACAGAGCGTGAATGCTTAAGGTCACGGGAAGTGAAAAAATTCAGACTTCTCGACGATCTAGGTGGGCATGCCACTACCAGAGCCGCAATGAGTGTTGCCGATGCGATTGGAAGAGGTGGTCGGGCATGCACAAACACTTCCCAATTGAATTGTATAACAAGAGACAACACCGCTCCTCCCCATTCCTTTGACTTCTTAAAAACTACGCCTGACTCTGTTACGTCTATCTCGATTCTGCCGATGTTTGTTGTTTCCTTACCATTCAACCCCTGGGTTGAGTGAATGGATGGAATAGTAGTTAATGCAATGGATTTTGGAATCCACCTAATACCTATGTAAGGTGTGGGAAACCCCAAATTTGGTGGCAGTCACATAGGAAATTTAGGGTCATGGGGTTGTTGCACTCCGAAACCAGGGAAAGCCATTTGTCATGTGACTAAAAACTCGACAAATTATTGCGCCCATTTTATCAACGTTGCCCATCAATTACTCCTTCGTGGTGTCCTAGTATTTTAGACACATGAATAAAAGATTAATGACATGATTTGATTTTTTAGTTGGGATCAACGAGATGAAGGAACCGAGACATTGGTTCCATGAAAGAACCTTGATATGTCTTAGACATTGGTTTCATGAGGGAACCTCGATATGTCAAGTATGTTCCAAGATGACTTAGCATGATCAACTTTTTTTTTCTGTGGGAAAAGGCATCCATAACTGCAGTGTATGTTCAGAACAAAAGTCCTCATAATACTTTGAGGAAAATGACTCATGAGGAGGCCTTCACCGGAGTGAAAGCTTGAGGTTGGACACTTCAGGATATTTGGGTGTCCAATATACATTCATGTACCCAAGCAAAAAAGGACCAAGTTAGACCCTTCAGGCATAAAGGGTACATTTGTGGGGTACAATGAGTCTTTGAAGAAATACCAGATCTACATCCCTGGTTAGAGACAGATTGAGGTGAGAAAAGATGTTACCTTTGAGGAGAAGGTAGCCTTCAGGATATCTAAAGGATATCACATGAATATTGATAGTGAGAGATAGGAAGAGGTGGTTCCTTCTTCCCCTCACTCCAACAATTCAAAGGGAGACAATTGAGCCTATTGAACCAATCGATCCCGTTGATCCTATAGCTCTAGTTGATGTTCCCAGGGATATTGTAGTAAGTTGGAAGAGACCTGCATGGGCTCGTCAGAATCTGTAGGAGGCAGAAGGACATGCAACTCTTCATGGTACTTTCTGAGAGAGAAAGATACCTTAGATATATTCATTCTATGCCACAACTATGAGCCACATCATTGATTTTGAGCCTTCTTGTTATGAGGAGGCATCTAGTTAGTCAATATGAAGAGATGCCATGATGGAGGAGTATAAGTCCATCATGAAGAATGATGTGTGGGATATTGTTCCGAGACATGAGGGGAAGTCTGTAGTGACTTCTAAGTGGATCTATAAGATCAAACACACAGGTGATGGAAGCATCGAGAAGAAAAAAACAAGATTTGTTGCTAGAGGATTTTATCAGGTGGAGCAAATAGATTATAAGGAGATATTTTCTTCTGTTGCTTGATACACTTCTATCCGGATGATTATTTACCTTGCAACATCCATGGGTTGGAAAATACATCATATGGATGTGAAGACAACCTTTCTCAATAGAGAGATTGAGGAAGAAGTATACATCAATCAACCATATGGTTTCGTGATACATGAGAAAGAGCCTCATGTGTGTAGGTTGAAGAAGGCCTTATATGGACTCAAGCAGGCACCTCAAGCTTGGTATGCGACGATTGATGGACACCTGACGAGTTTGGGATTTAGTAAAAGTGTTGTTGATCCCAACCTGTACTATAGACTGTTAATGGTGAGTTCCTAAATTTGGTCCTCTACGTTGATGATTTATTCCTCACCGATACAAAGAGCCTTATTGTTGAATGCAAGTATGCATTGGCCTCTGAGTTTGAGATGAATGACCTTGGTATGGTGCACTACTTCTTGGGACTATAGGTGTGGTAAATAACTGATGAGATCTTCCTAAGTCAGAGGAAGTACACAGTTGAGATATTGAAGAAGTTTGGGATGTTGAACTGTAAGCCCATGGCTACACCAATGGTGACGAATCTGAATAAACTAAGTGTGTCTTCTTTCGATTCCGACGAGATTGATCTGAACCTATACAAAAAACTGATTGGATCATTGATGTATCTGATTAACACCAGACCAGATATTTTCTATGCAGTGAGTGCATTTAGCCAGTTTATAAGTCAATCAAGACAGACACACTGGATTGCTGCGAAACATGTATTGAGATACTTGCGAGGCATAATTGGACATGATATGAGATATACTTCCAGTATTGACATGAGATTGCAAGGATATACTGACTCTGATTGGGCAAGGAGTGTAGTGTACAGGAAGAGCACCTATGGGTGTTGCTTCACTTTGGGATATGCCATGGTTTCCTGGTGTAGCAGGAAACAAACTTCCGTGGTTTTGAGCACCGTAAAAGAAAAGTACATTTCATTGAGTGTGGCAGTCCGCGAAGCAGTGTAGCTTCACAAGCTCCTTGCAGAGTTATTTGGACATGTGCTAGATTACACCACTATTCATTGTGATAGCCAGAGTTGTGTGAAGCTCTCAGAGAATCTAGTGTTTCATGACAAATCGAAACACATTGAGATAAAGTACCATTACATCCGAGACATGGTGCAGAGGAAGGAAGTATTGGTGCAATACCTTCCTACAGATGAACATGTTGCTGATATTCTTACCAAACCCCTTACCAGGACAAAGTTTGAGTACTTCCATGACAGACTTGGCATGGTAGAGAATGCCTCCGTTGCTGAGAGGTAGTGTTGATGTTTGCAGATTCCCGAGACATTCTCTGGATCGTACTCCTCTGTGACTGAGCTGAGTTGATCTGTGAGGACACTAATTCAAGAGGGTTAAGTGGGTTTGGGCTTATAGCCCAACATCCCTTGTGGAGAGCACATGAGGACACATCAAGGGAGTTGACCTTGACGTCACACACTTTGGGGAGTTGACCCTAGTGTTTATAGAGGGAGTAACCTCTAGAAGTCCAGATCGTACTCCTTTGTGACTGAGTTGAGTTGATCTGTGAGGACACTTATTCGAGAGGGATAAGTGGGTTTGGGCTTATATCCCAACGTCCCTTGTGGAGAGCACATGAGGACATGAGGACACGTCCGTTGTGGAAACACATGAGGACATGTCAAGGGAGTTGACCTTGATGTCTCACACTATGGGGAGTTGACTGTAGTGTTTCTAAAGGGAGTAGCCTCTAGATGTATACATGGTAGTGCCATGTGTGACAAACCTTTTTCTACTATAGTGGTGTGTCACTGGACATTAGCTGTGTGCTACTAACAGTGGTTGTGTACCACTAGACAATAGTTGTGTACCACTATGGATCAAGACAATCATTTTCTATTCAATGGAATTGTAATTTCTGTGTGCTACTAGTTAATTGCAGAGTAGTCAGTGGAATACTAGATGAAAACATCATGGAAAGATACCTCCCTAACTAAGAGGGAGTGTTGATGTTTCAACATTAGGAAGACATTCTCCTAGGATTGGTCATGGTGATTTGACCAGTTGTGAATGGCCCAAACGTAGTCTTCAAAGAACAAAAGACTTGATGTGCTAGTGTTCCTCTTGTGTGTGGCAACATCGGGTATACATTCACCCACAAGGGTGCACCTATGGTGAATGTCCCAACTAAGCATTAACGAACCTTCTCCTATATTGGGCCGTAGACCAAGGGAGATAGGATGCATTTATCACAAAGGTGTACTTGTGGTAAATGGGCCCAGGCATAGTCCTTCCTTGATCATGACAAGGAATAATATGGACTTGAGGTGCTTTAGGTACTTTCCACGTGTCAGTTAGCATCATGCTGACATTCACTCACAGGTGTGTACCTATGGTGAACGACCCTGGTGTGGTCTTTTTCCTCGTCATGGTGATTTGGCAAGGAATCATAAAGACTCAAGATGCTAGATGCTATCACATGCAAACCCAGAGTGAGCCTGATCTCAGAGAGAGTCATTTGGCTCAGAGGGAGAGTCGTAGAAGGAGTTTCCCCTTGGTTCAAGTGGGAGAGAGACATCTTCCAATATTGAAAGACAAGTGTCATGAGTCTAGGGTGAAGTTTGTATAGTTCTGAGAGAAGCTTTGGCATGATGAAGAATGTCTCCCTCATTGAGAGGGAGTGTTGATGTTTGGACAACATCGAGAAGACATTCTTCCATATATATATATATGACATGATATTTATAATAAATAAATAGCTATTTATTATCCAAGGGATGCATCCTTTCATGGATGGTCACCATATATTCTCTATATATCGAACACTCATCATTGTAATAATCTATCGAATAGACAATATCATCTTATATAGAAAAATCAACACTTCCAAGGGATGGACATTGCAATTTTCTTACTTAGGGATTTCACAACCATATCCATCCATGATGACGAGTCAATCCATAATTTCAACCAATGCTTTACCTCCACCTTGGGTGTAATCCCACTTGCTTCCCAACAATCTAGAAACAACTTGTTTCATAACTACACAAGTATAAAAAAATATATATATTGAAAGACATTTCAATAAACAATTTCGATGTGGCTGATGCAAGTTCCCTAGATATTGAAAAAAAAACATGGAGGAATTTGGTATGGTTTCCTCATTTGGATGCAACTTCGTTTGAACAAGAAACCTAGGAATGGAATAGTTTGAAATTAGGGGCCTTGATATGATCCTTCATCTGCTCAAACTTCAAGGATGGAAGAGAGAAATTTTAGAAACACTGGAACTTTTATTGGACATGAATAATCATATTCTTTCCCTTAATTGACAACTCAATGGCTTGTGGTTTTCTGCACCTCCCATTTGAAGTCCCTTCTTCCTCTTCCTTCTCCTCTTAGGAATATGGTTGGAGAGGTGAATTGGTGTCACTTTTTCCAAGACTTTCACGATATTGATCACTGTTACTCGTGTTCATGCCACTTGGAATTGTCCAGTGCTGGAAAAATCCCCCTTCCTCTGGTTAATAACAATTTTTTCTCAACTTCTCAAAAACCACATTAACATGCAAGAGAATACTCCTTGTAGTGATGGTCCTCTCTATTTTAAAGGCTTTGCTGTAGAAACTAGGAATCAAATCTCTAGATTAACTTTGCAAGGAGTGGATGAGGCCAAAAATGGTATCAAAGACAATAATGAAAGAAAAGGTACCATGAGTGGTAGATTCCGTTCTCCTCCAAAGAATAAAACTCCTAAGGCTTCAAACAAGGTAAACTTATCTAATGAGCTACATCCTCTATGATTCTGAATTCCAAGACTTGACAATATAGTTGAAGATCTAGTGAAGGTCCCAACCCATATGACATTATTATATGCTCCTAGGACACATGCTTAGTTTGAAAACCTTTCTCATGTCCTACAATCTCCTCCTCTTCCATGATTAGAACCAGGAGCTTCACCTATCAAAGAGGCCCCCTCTCAGCCAAATGAGGTATATGATGTCATCAATTTAGATCCAAGAGTTTCTCACATTTATGTCTTACTGAATATTTTTTATTTTGTGCTCCATAATTGTGTCATTGACACAAAAAAGGGGACAATGTCATGCCCTTTCGAGTTATGAGGAGATTGGGTTTTGAGTGCATAGGTCCTTTTAAAGACATATTAGTTTTGGATTCAAGAACAATTGACACTATTGTTTATATCAAAGACTTATCCATTGCCTTTAACCAAGCTTCCAATCCGAGCATGGTCATACATGTGATTGTAGGAGATATCCTTGAAGCATATGATATGATTTTAGGGAGAGAGTGGTCCACCAAGGTCAAACAAGGCTGCTACTTCATGATATGAATCCACTTCACCTTTCCTCATAGAGGTGTAGACGTTATCATTAGAACATAGCATAAACATCGAGAGTATGTTGTACTTTCTTCCTACAACACTAAATGTGTTTTTCTAAGACACACAAATGAGTTCTTATAATGTATTGTTGGAAGAAGATCTTCATGTCCATTTTACTAAACATAATGAAATGATTTGGAGCATGTATTTTGATGGTGCAAAGTCCAAGCACATATATGGTTCTAGGGTCCTTTGTGACCCCAAGGGAAAGGCCATCCATTTATGTTTTCGATTAGATTTTCTTAACACCAATAAAATGGTTGAATATCAAGTGTTAGTTCAAGGCCTGCAAATGGATTTAGACTTAGGAATTCACCACTTGTTGGTTAGTACTGAGGATTTAGAGATAGTTGTGAACCAAGTTAGGGAAACATATTCTATTCACAATCATCACTTCAAACACTACTACTAAAAGGCTAAGAAACTTATCTAGGAGTTCTTGTCTTTGAACATTTAGGCCATACCTAGGGTTGTGAACCACATAGTTGATACTTTAGCCTTCATTGCATAATGCCTTACATTAGATTTCATAAGGTCCATTAAGGATATACAAGTTCAAATCTTTAATAGGTTTGTGTTACCTAATAAAGCTAATGCTTAGCAAGTTTTTGATTTTGACAAATAAATCTATAGATTCCTTCAAAACAAGGTGAAATTTGAAGACTTGTTATATTTGTCATGAAGTAGAAGAGGAAATCATGGATATAATCCAAATGAAAATGAATAAAATACCTCATGTATTTTCCATGTTGGAATCTATGTTTGATTCAATTGATGTTTCTTCCTCGTCAACCTAGTATCAACAATGAATATGTTAGGATGGTGCAAGAATATACACACATAAACCGAGAAACATAAGAAGATCCAAAGATGGTTTATTTATATAGGGTTGTAGTGTTCTCTTGATGATTTCACCCAACACATTGAACTCTTGTTAGAGTTAGTAATGGTTTTTCCTAGTTTTACGAGGACCTCAAAGTCTTTAATATGGAAGAAATAATACATGTCGTATTTATAATCCTCGATTTGAAGCCTTATATGTAGAATAAAGGAAGAACAATCCATCCTTACAATAGATAATTAGGATTGAATTAGATAAGATGGAAGTTGCAGGGGTAATATATCGTGTTCTTTATTCAAAATGGGTATCCAATTTGGTGCCAGTTAGGAATAAAACTAGGGATATTTGGTTATATATTGATTTTTGACATCTAAACAAGGTGTCCTTAAAAGATAAATACCCCATCCAACCCATGGAGTAGATCCTCCAACAAGTTTTACAGTCTAAATGATGTCCTTCTTAGGTGAATTCTCGAGCCACAATCAGATAGCCCACAAACCTTCTAATTGTTGCAAAACCACTTTCACGACTCGTTGGGGCACATATGCTTATCATAACATGCCTTTTAGTTTGACTAATGCTGAAAGTACCTTTCAACGTGCTATGGCCATTGATTTTAGAGGCTTGATGGGTAAGATTATAGTAGTCTATTTTGATGACCTCACAACATTATCCAAAGAATGAGGTATACACTTTGATCACCTAAACAAGTCCTTAGATGTCACAAATTTTCCATATCTTTAAATCCTAAGAATACCATTGTTGGTGATACTGAAGGTAAGATCTTGGTTCACATTGTGTCTCAAGAGGGTGTCAATGCTGATCTTGAGAAGGTGGTAACAATAAAAAAACTACCCTTATGTACCAATAGAAATAAGATAATTTTTTTCTTTGGAAATATAAATTTTCTAAGGTGTTTCATTTGTGATTTTTCTAAAGTTGTCAAACCTCTAAATAAATTAATGAAAAAAGACGTTAGATTTAAATGGAACCCTCCTACACATCAAGATTTAAAGTCTATTAAACTAGCCATTTATTTTGCATCTCTGTTGATTAGCCCTGATCACTCGGAGGATTTTGACATATACATTAACTCATTAGAGGAGACTATTTCTGCAATTTTATTGTAAAAGGACAATGAAGAAAATCTTAGGCCAATTGCTTTTGTAAGACAAAATTTGAAGACACATCAACTGAACTACTTCCAACTCAAAAAACATGGTCATTCATTGTATAAGGTATTGGAGTTGTTTCGACACTACATCCAAGGCCACAAAGTTTACGTCTTTAAGTTTAGGATCATACACATGCAAAAATATGCCCTAGATTTTAAAGCAATGAAAAGTATAATGAAAATAGGGTTCGCTAAATTGCTAACTAAATCCCATGCTTTGGTCATAGATAAATCACCTCAAGTAGAAGATTTGATTGCTTCCGAATAGATGGATAATGAAACTAAGGCTATGGTATGAACCTGTTTTATATTTTTTAATCAATGGTGTTTGTCCACTAGACATGGATACTAAAACCAAGTGAACACTTCACTTACAGGTTCTTTGTTTAGTCTTACATGATGAAATATTTTATAGGAGAGGCCTTGATATGGTGTTGTCTCGTTGCCTTACTTTTGATCTAGCTCGAATGACACTTGAATAATTTCATTTCAACATTTGTGGAGATTATTTTTCCACCAAAACCATGTAGCAAATTTTTTACAGGTAGAGTATTATTGGCCTTCTCTCCATCAAGATGCCCATTTACTAGTATGAAAATGTGAAGTTTTCCAACTCTTCATCGGGGAACATAAGTTAGCTACCATGATTCTTAATCCCATTGAGGTACAAGTCCCTTTCACGAAATGGGGCATGGATTTCATTAGGCCAACCTCTCAACCTTCTAGTGCAGGTCATATATTTATCTTGACTACTGTCGACTACTTTACAAAGTAGGCAAAAGCAATTTCTCTTAGGAATGCTACACAACAACATGTGGTAGAAGTCATTTATAGAATTCATTGAACTTAATATTCTATTTCACTTCAGAAATCTTGTTGAGATATTCACTGGTATTGTTCATATTTAATGTTTGATGTCATCAACAAACAAAGGTAAATAATTGTCATCGATCACTGATGCTATGTTCATTGGTCCACAAATGTTTGCATCAACTAATTGAAGGACTCTTTGTGCTCTCCAAGCTTGTCCTTGATCAAATGGTGCTCAATGTTTCTCCCCTGCCTTGCAAGCTTCGCATACACCTGAATATGATGTTGGATGTTAGGAATTCCATATGAAAAATTATCTCGAGCTAACTGAGAGAGGTAGGTCAAGTTAAGATGTCCATAGTGCCGATGCTAAAGTGCACTGATGTCTAATGCGCTCTTGGTTTCCAATGCATGCTCCTCGACCTATCCAATTTCAACCAATCTAAATAGTGCATGATCTTCCACACCAAGAACAATAGTTTTCTTGGTCCCTTTGTTAACTATGTAGCATTTGAGATTGCTAAAGTTGACATCTAGCTAGGGGAAACATTTCAGAATTTGACTCATTGATAGTAGATTAAGCTCCATACCCAACACATAGTACAAATTAAGCAAATTTAACAGTTTCGCTCCAAAGTAAATTTGTACATTCCATTTTCCAACTATTGTGTACTTTTCCCCACCATTGTAGAAATATGAATCCTTTGAGGAACAAGTTGTGTAACATGAACTAGTCCTACATGTTGGTAAAGTGTTGTGATGGAGTTGAATCAATGTACACAGAAGATGAATTGAGTTGATTCGTTGGCCACTTAGCCATGAATGTAAATAAGATTGATTCCTTCTCCCTTGTATGCTCTGCAACATGATCCTTCTGCTGAGGCTCTCCATGGTTGGATTTTTGATCAATTGACCTCTTTCTGCAGTGTTTCTTCACATGGACCATGTTTCCATAGTAGTGACATGTGATGTTCTTTTGAATTTTGCTTGCATCTTCACCACTTCCTTGACCTTTCTTCTTTGCCCATTTTCCTTTTCCATTGACATTAGTTGCAAATAACTGCTTTGAACCCTTTACCTCGCCATTGCTGCCAAATTGTTTCTTTCATTTGTATTGTTGTAAGAGCATATTGCATAACTCATTAAACTTCATGTCAACATTTATGGATGTGATGCTTAGGGTCTCAATAAATTTCTTGTAACCACATGGTAAGCTTTTCAATGTGATTACCACCATCTGCTCTTCTTCCATCTTTCGACCAATGGTAGACGACCATTCTCTGATATCTTTGATCTTGAGTAAGTTCTTCTGTAATGATGCACTCTCATCCATTGTGATCGAAAACAACATATTCTTTAGGAAGAAGGCTTCACCCTTGTCTGAACTCTCATGCAACTCTTTCAAATGCTTGCAAATCTTTGTTGAAGTTTTTCTTGTTTGGACCTCAGGAAGAATTTCATATTTCATAGACAACTTAAGTAGTCACATTACTTCTTTGTCTCGTTCATTAAACTTGGTCCTAGTATCTACTTGTAACTTGAACTTAGGAATAATTACCTACAACGATAACAATGAAACACATGTACTCAAATATGGCCAACATAATTTGCTTCCACGTATTGTAGTTCTTTCTAGGGAACCTTTGGTTGCCTTCCATCGTGATGTTGGATAAAGAGGCCATGGATATAAGTCAAAAATGTAGAAAGATAAATTAAAACATAGAATGATGAAAATATATGTTCTTCTCTCCTTTAATCTACAATCCTAGAGTAAGAACACCTAGATACTAGCTCGACATTGTTGTAGTAGACACATATATATCATTGAAAAACAACATATTTTTGATAAATTTGCCTAAAAAAGAACCCCAAAATCACGCAAAGTTTTCCAAATTTCCTAAAAAAGAGTCTAATAAATCATGGATATGCTCTCAAACAACTAAAATATACATATATCTTGACATGTCTTCTCTCAAACAGTTCCAAAACAATTAGATATGCTAACAACTAGCACCAAAACAATCAATTTCACCTTGGATCTGTTTAAAAATAATAAATCGTCCGCTAAAACTTCAAGAGGTGCAAATCTAAACAATATTATGGGTGAGAACAGATCCAATCTACTCCAAAATGGTCCAAATTGTTAAAAAATGTGAGAAATTACGCTAAAAAATTGTTAAAACTCACTGGCCATACATGTCCAAATTTATGTTCATGAACTCATTGGCTGTGTCCTTACAGTTTTGACGACTATTCATATAGTTTTGATAGCTGAAATTTCTGCACTATACAATTGTATGGTTTCTATATAGTTGAATTTCCCCTTCTTTTGGGTGGCTCGATTTTATACACGTATGATCGACAAAAAAAATTCTCTTTGGTTGCTATGATGTACGGTGGTCATATGTCCCCAATTTCCCTTTGGTCACTATGATGTACGGTGGTCATATAACCCTTTTTTGCCTTTGGTTGTAGTATTTTTAAAAGTGAAAATCAATTGATCCTAGTTTCTAATCATTTGAAACCCTTTCGGCTCTTTGATGTGTCTATGTTCACATAGACCTTGTGGCACTCAAAATGTTGAAGTTGCAAGGGTGGAAATGTTGATACCATATAATGATGTTGATACCATATAGTGGTAACACGAATACATAAAGAAAACCAAGATTGCATACATAATGAGAAGGAAAATTCTTTCTTATAAAGGGTTACAAGCTAGTCGGGTTGGTATAACGATAACACAAATACATAGGAAAAACCAAGATTGCATACATAATGAGAAAGAAAAACCTTTCTTATAAAATGTTACAAGCTAGGCGAGTCAATCCGTTTATGAATGTGGGATAGGCCAAGAAACACATTAAAGTGAAATAAAACATAAAAACATAAAATAATCTAAAATTGCACTGACTTTATTAATACCTATATATAATATTTAATTGACCATTATAATATGATATCTACTTTAACATGGACATCCTAATCGAATTAGATGAGGTTAAAAAAGACAAATTCCAATACCTCCAAATGAAACAAAACATTGTCAAATGCTCATTTGATAAAGGGCCACAATGGAAAATTAAAGAGTAGATGTGTTACTATGGGACAAAGAACATGCGGCCCCGTCCAAACACCACAAACACATTAAAGTGAAATAAAACATAAAAACATAAAATAATCTAAAATTGCACTGACTTTATTAATACCTATATATAATATTTAATTGACCATTATAATATGATATCTACTTTAACATGGACATCCTAATCTAAAATAGGCCAAGAAACACATTAAAGTGAAATAAAACATAAAAACATAAAATAATCTAAAATTGCACTGACTTTATTAATACCTATATATAATATTTAATTGACCATTATAATATGATATCTACTTTAACATGGACATCCTAATCG
>ML830273.1:21285-33094 GCA_009831015.1 Picea engelmannii | reverse complement strand
GGATATAGTGCTGATACAATACTGGAGGAGTCAAGAGACTTGTTTATGACAAAGTGCTGGAAGATAGCGGAAAGGGTTATTTGAAATGAGAACACTGCTCAAATTCATATTTGAGTATCTGCTGCAAACTTATAGAAAAGTAGTAGAGAAGGGAGCTCATGGACAGGAGCCCATGAATTTTTTTTAGCTGGGAAGTCTGATGCAGGAGCATAGGCTCAGGGAAAATGAGTTCATTCATGACTTGATCAAGGTCAAGAAAATCAGAGAAGACCTAGAGTCTCACATAAATGTAATTTCTTTATTTTCATTAAAGAGTTGAAAAATGGATAAGGATTCTAGATCCTTTCCACTTGTAAAAGATGAGTTAGGGTTTGTTAATGGTTAGTGAGTCACTGATGACTCGTAGGGGTCAGTTGAGTTTATTAAGGACTCTGTTCCTTAATCATAGGATCTGGAAACAAAAATCCATTGTAATATAAATACAAGTTTTGGTTGATGATTAGGGGGAGCTGAACCTAGTTTAATCCAGTTTATTCTAGCTGAGGGTTAGCTCACAGAGCTCGAGGAGAGCAAGGGGATACATAGTAGAGTTTAGAGTCGAGGAAGGAAATTAGGCGTGATGTAAAAGATTTCATACAGTGAATGATTAAATTTCCTCTCTACTGTGCAAATTCTTGATCTGTTGCTTACTCTATTCATCAAAATATTTTGATACGCCTGTCATTATAGATTAAATGAATGAAATCGATTAATTTCATTAAAGGAGCATCGGTTAAGTAATCGTGAAATAAACTATGAATTCAAGAATCAATTGAAATCTAAATATTCGTTAAGGTTCTGTTATGTGAGATTTTGTTTAATCCCTTGTTCTGAACAGACTTAATAGACATGAAGAGGCAGTGAAATTTTGTAAGGATGTATTGTGTCATAAGTCTCTTGAATTTAGGACTATTTTGCGTGATGAAGTGAATGCACCAATCCATGATGTAGACCTGGTCATTACAATTGGCGGGGATGGAACACTTTTGAACGCTAGTCACTATATGGACAGTTCAGTTCCAGTTTTGGAGTAAATCCAGACCCTACACGAATTACAGAGGTTGAGGAGAAGTTGGATGCGTTTGATGCAACAAGAAGTACTGGTTATTTGTGTGCTTCTACGACAGAATATTTGGAGCAGGGTATTGGCAATCTAGTAGACAGATGGTCAAGAGTTGAGCGAAATTGGAAAGCAAGAGATTGACAATCTAGATCGTAGTGGAAAACTGAGGTTCAAATTTCGAGGGAATTTCTCATTTTCTGTTGGGAGCTACATGTCCATCGATGTATGGGAGCAGAAAATGCAAGAAGGATACAATCCGTACGGTAAGTCATTTCCGTTGGGTTTTAAGCTAAAGAGAAATGTTAAACTCGCTAAGAAGAGAAGTCTCGTTGATTTTAATAGAAATGCTATCATAATGCCAGATTACTACTTTTAGCTCTGTCACCAATTAAATTGGAAATTAGAGAAGTTTAGTTCTATCAAAGAATGATGAAGACCATACGCAAGGAAGATTCTAGTACAGTAAATGGCGGAATCGAAGATCTTCTTAGTATGGGCAGGTGGTGCCTGCATTACCTAGGGTTCATTAAACATACTTCGAGGGACTTATCTGAAGGATGAGATTATACATGAGAATTTTGTATCCTCCTCAATATCATTAAAAAATAAAGAGGTACTCACCAAACATCGTGGGGGGGAATTGGGAAGAGAATCTATATTTTAAATTCGTACTCATGGAAACAGTCGCTCTCGAACATGACATCTTCTACCATTTTGTGTCGAAGTTGTGAAATCCGCTTGTCTCCCATCGATCATGTCTTGGGAATCTATATCTTACATTTTGATATTAATCAATTCACTACTGTAAAAACCTTTGTTATGTCAATGTTCAATAAAAAATCAACCTAATCCTTCTATTGTGTCACCCATTTTTGCATTCATTTAAGCCTCTGATCTCATTGGCCATCCCTGAGTCAGTCCTAAAACATTATTTTGAATTATCACTACAAATTATTTTGAGTCTTGTTTCATGTCATTGATGGGGGATACATCAAGGCCCTATTACGACGAATCACTTCTTATCAATGCCAAATCATTATCCAGAAAGATGATTTAGAAGCTACACTAGTACCTTGTAAATTGCATGACCTAATGGAAAGTATCCTCTCTTTTGATAGGAGTTTTTGTAATTGACCTCTGATCCTAATATTTCTTTGAATTTTCGACTTCAACTCATCAATTCACATTCAAAGGATTGTACTTAAAGTATCTTGAGATTTATTAACATAAATGATGATATCTCTCACACTTGTTAACGGTATACATCAATGACCAATAATAAAGTGGTTTCTATTAGAATATAAAAGATTGTGCTCATTTTACCATTGACAATACCCTTGTCACCCAACCATAGGCCGAAGCCACCCTCCAAGCACCTTGACCTTGACGGAGAAGAGAATCCTAGTAGAAATCCAATAGCCAAGAGAGGATAATGCACCAAAAAAGAATAGAAACCAAGATGATCAGATATTCCCACCCAGAAGTTGGCGCACACTTTCCTAGAGACTTGTGCACAAACTGCCACTGCATTTTTGCAGATATAGTTCTCTCTACAATCACTGAGATGTGAATAATGAGAACTGGCACCCTGTATTTATAGTAGGCTGACAGGCTTACTGGGGCCGACTTCTCCTCTTGGGTACCAATTAATTCATATTAATTATATTTCTGCAGCCGACAACTTGTCTAGGGTTTCCTTTACTTCTTTAATTCCTTCTGGAATATTCTAATATCATCATAGGTCACAATAGAGGTTCATACCTTTCGAAGCTACCATAATATTAAAACTCCCTCATAGCTAGGGAGGTATGGTCTTGAGCACAACAAACCATTCAACTGGTAGCATCACGAGCACCGTCATTATTATCCAACTGGATAATCTCCTATGACAACTGGTACAATATTAATTGATAGAACACAACTGTGTCTATCCACGATAGTACATAACTACTCAAACCATGACACATAGTCACAACCAGTGAAACATATCCACCATAGTAGTATATCTCTACTATCTGGAGATAGGAAGTCTCCATAACAATCATCTGATGAAAACCTGCACAGAAAATATTGTTAAAAATAAATTGAATCATCTAGGCCAATCTTTCACTCACATTTGTGAGATCTGAAAGAATATTTTCCCTTAGTATAGAATATCAGCAATGGGATATCTTCCCTATTCTTCTCAAACAAGGAAGAATGATTGTTTATGATTTCTGAGCCTGGACCATTCCTCACCCTAGGCCATTCTTCCTACACTAATCAAAGTGCACCCTGGAAAGAATGTATAAACCTTAAGGAATGTCTGAGTCTCGACCATTCCCCACCCTAGGCCATTCCTCCTACATTAATCAAAGTGCACCCTGGAGAGAATGTATAAATCCTAAGGAATGTTTGTCCCTGATTGTTGAGCCTGGACCATTCCCCACCTTGGGCCATTCCTCCTACACTAATAAAAGTGCACCCTGGAGAGAATGTATAAACCCTAAGGAATGATTGTCTGGACCATTTCCTCCATTAGCCACAAGAGGAAAAGACTGTCCTGTATCAACCTCCAAAATGAACCATTCTTCATGTTAACCATAATGAGAAATCATTGTTCGATGAGGCGGGCCAGCCTTCTTGAGTAACCCTCAAGAAGAGAGACTACCCTAGACCACTCCTCATGTTAACCACAATGGGAATTCATTGTCTATGATACATCAACAATCAGACTACTTCCCATGTTAGCCACAATGGGAAGTCACTATCCGTCAGAAATCTCAATCCACTTTCTGAACAGGAAAGAATCTGTCCAATCTGGACTATTTTTCAATTACAAAGATAAATGTTTTAATAATATTTCTAGTGCTCCCTCCTAATCTGGAGAGTCATTTAATCAAAAAAATAAATGTTTTCAATAATATTTTTCAGTGCTTTCTCCTAACTTGGAGAGTCTTCTATTTCAGATAAGGGAGATATTTCCACGATCCCCAACTTCTCTCGGAAATATGCAAACTTAATTCTGGATAGAGGTTTTGTCAGGATGTCTTCTATCTTCTCATCAGTGGGGATATACTCAAGCTTTACCTCTCCTTCCTGAAATTTATCTTGAATAAAGTAGTATTTGATTTCAATATGTTTCGACCTTTCATGAAACATGGGGTGTTCTTATAATATTATACATCTCTGATTATCACAATGTATTATGGTCGATTTTGGAATCTGATCAAATAAGTCAGAAATTAACTTCCTTAGCCATATTGCTTCAGTGCATGCTTCACATGCTACGATATACTCTGCTTCTGTTGTGCTGAGTGTGACAAAATTTTGTTTCCTGCTGCCCCAAGATATCATAGTGGAGCCCAAGATGAAACACATGCCTGAAGTGCTTTTTCTATCTTCTGCACTTCCTGCCCAATCTGAGTATGTGAATCCATAAAGTTGTATATCATTGTATGTGTTATATCTTAAGCCATAGTTTATTGTCCCACAAATATATCTTAGGACATGATTTGTAGCTATCCAATGCTCTTGTCTAAGTTCCACCTGGAACTGACTTAATGTATTTACAAAAAAGAAAATATCTGGTCGAGTATTTACCAAATACATCAATGACCCAATTATTTTTCGATATAGAGATGTATCTACTGGATCGGAATCTGGGACTTTCACTTTTATTATATTCACATTCATAAGAGTGTCCATGGACTTACAGTCCATCATTCCAAACTTATGAAGGATATTTATTGTGTACTTTCCTTGTCCAAGGAATACTTCACCATGCTTCTACCATACTTCTAGTCCCAAGTAATAGTGCATGAGACCTAGATATTTCATATCAAATTCAGAAGCTAATTCCTTCTTGCACTAGATAATGAGAGATTCTTCACCTGTTATGAATAGATTGTCAACATATAATAGTATAATCACAAGTGCATTATACACAACTTTGTAATAAAGGTTTGGATCTGCATGACTCTTGGAGAAACCAAGTCTTATTAGATAGATGTCTATTCTGGCATACCAAGCCCTTGGAGATTTCTTGAGTCCATATAGAGCTTTCTTCAATCTACAAACGTGAGTATCTCTAGAATGTACCTCAAATCCTTGAGGTTTTTCAATATACACTTCTTCTTCAATAGCTCCATTGAGGAAAGTTGTCTTTACATCCATCTAATGTAGATTTCACCCCATGGAAGTGACACGAGATATGGTAGCTCTGATGGAGGTATACCTAGCCACCAGAGCAAAGGTTTTGTCATAATATTCTCCCTCCTTCTGGGAGAACCCTCTAGCCACGAATCTTGTATACCCATTTTAAGGTTACCACCGATTTTTCTTTAGGTCTACGTACAATTTCCCATACCTCATTTTTCATAATGGATTGATGTTCTTCCATCATAGCTTCTTTCCATTGTCCCTTTTGAACTGCTTCTTCAAATGTGGTAGGTTCTTCATATAGAAGCTTCGTCATGTATGTTGCATAACTTGAGAATATTTTTGGTCTTTTACTCTTCCTGAATGTTCCTTTTGGAACCTTGAGTCTTTCTACATCTTGTAATGTAGCTTCAAGCCAAGCTGGTCATTTCTTGGTCTTCGGTATGATATCTGAATTAGTGTTTTCACGTGGCTCCATAGGATGATCAAGTTGATCCTTTTTGTCGTTTTCGTTTTATGTGTTTTCTTAATTAGGTTCTTCAAGCTCTTCTTCTTCTATAATTTCTTCGATGGATTTCATGAAGGCTATATTTTCATTGAACGTTACGTGTCTGCTAACTTTGATCTTATGTTGTTCTGGAATATATATTCTATAGGCTTTGGATGAATCACTATATCCCACGAATATCCCCTTCTTTCCTAAGGGTTCTAGTTTATTCCTTTTGTCCTCGGGAATATGAGAGTAAACTAGACATCAAAATATTCTTAGGTTTTCCACGTTAGGTTTCTTACCTGAGAAGGCTTCTTCTGGTGTCATGTCCTTCAATATACGATGAGGGATTTTGTTTTGTACATATATTTCCATCATTGTTGCTTCTCCCCATTGAAACATGGATAGACCTTGATCGTTTAATAAGGATTTTACCGTTTCTTCGATAGATCTGTTCTTTCTTTCTACTACACCATTTTGTTGAGGATTATAAGGAACACTCAACTCCCTCCTAATCCCTTCTGATTTGAAAAATGCAATGAACTCCTTCGAGGTGTATTCTCCTCCATTATCTGTTCTTAATGTCTTGTTTTTCTTGTTCGTGAGGTTTTCTATTTCTGCTTGGAATTCTTGGAACTTGCTTAATACTCCATCTTTTGTCTTTAATAGGTATAGCCACGTCTTTCTTGAATAGTCATCTATGAAGATTACATAGTAAAGAGATCATCCTAGAGATATGACTAGCATTGGACCAAAAACATCTGAGTGTATTAGATCTAGAATCTCCTTGGATCTGTTGTTGCTGCTTGGGAATGGTTTCTTGATATTCTTCCCAAGGGCACATCCCTTGCAGATTCCTTCATGTGTAGATTTCAATTATGGTATTCCTTCAACCATTCTTCTGAGAAAAGGTAATGCTTGATAATTGATATGAGCATACCTTCTATGCCAAATCTCATTAGGGTTGACTTCATTATGTATGAGAGCTTCTTCATTTTGTTCTAGTAGTCTATACAGTTTTCCTTCACGACTTCCAATAACCCTAAAATTCTCTATGCGGGAGTTATTATTCCATGATAACACCTTTCCATCCACAAAGTCTACTCTATTTCCTTTGTCTTCTAGACATGATATAGGTACAAGATTCTTTTCTAAACTAGGTACATATAAAACATTGCTTAAGTGAACATGGTTACCTGATTTCAACTTATGGAGGCTTGTCCAGATCCTTCGACGGGGTAAGTGCTTTTGTCTCCAAGCTCCACTTTGTACGATGTCTTCTTCTCATTTAGATTTGAGAGTCTATCTTGATCTCCCGTCATGTTCCTAGAAGCTCCACTATTGATTATCCGCATGTCATATTCATCGTTCTAGTAAGTGCTGAGTAATGTGAAACACTGATTGTTTCACACATGTCTTTGATTGACTGGTAGTTGGTCATGTCTTGATCCAAAACTTCAACTTCGTCATTTTTGTATTTTGAGAGAGCCAAAAGGTGCACTGAGTTAGGGTGCATCTAAATATCTTCTCCTTTAGCAAGATGCTCCATCACAAGGTGTTAGATATGAGATTTAGGGTTTTTACAACTACTTCTGCTAGTAACCCTAGCTGTAGTGTTTTGGAAGTTGCTCATGCTAGTAACCCTAGTGACAGTTCCTCAGCGAGCTCAATATCCTAGTGACTATGCTTCCTTCCAGTGTTTTAGACTAAATGAAGGGGGTGTGGGCCCATAACCTGTTATAATATAGAAGATTGTGCTCGTTTTACCATTGACAATACCCTTGTCACCCAACCATAGGCCGAAGCCACCCTCCGAGCACCTTGACCTTGACGGAGAAGAGAATCTTGGTAGCAATCCAATAGCCAAGAGATGCTAATTCACTAAGAAAGAATAGAAACCAAGATGATTATATATTCCCACCCAGAAGCTGGTGCACACTTTCCCAAAGACTTGTGCACAAACTGCCACTGCACTTGCAGAGATCTAGTTCTCTTTGAAATTACTGAGATGTGAATAATGAGAACTGGTGTCATTTATTTATAGTAGTATGGTAGGCTTACTGGGGCTGACTTCTCCTCATGGGTACTAATTAATTCATATTAATTATATTTCTGCAGGCGATAACTTGTCTAGGGTTTCCTTTACTTCTTTACTTCCTTCTGGAATATTATAATCTCATCATAGGTCACAATAGACGTTCATAACTCCCGAAGCTACCATAATATTAACAATTTCTACCATGTTCGACTCCAAAAACATCTATTCACATAGTGAGAATCTTACTACGAAAATAAAAATGAGGTGAAGACCCTGGGGGATTGTCGTTTGATTTTAATTTCCTAGGTTGCGATGCAAAGTATTCAGAGTAATGTAGTCACATAGATCCACATTATATTGATTTGTGGATATGTTCTTGTCATAATTCATAGATCCACAATGTATATTCTGGTTACTATGAGTTCATTAAATCATGGTGATATGGATCCACGATGTAATCATAGTGGCCATATCATTAATAGATGATAATAATGAATCTGCAATGTATTGGTCAACATCCGTGCTTATAGTCTCTTATATTCTGAGTATGGGGATGCCTACCTCAGTGATGATAAAATATTGTACTACATTTTCCTTGTGTTTTGATAGGTCTCCAACTGGCTTGTTCTCTATTTCAATACCCATCAGGAAAAGTATTTCAACTATCAAACTTTCAAACTTCATACTTTGGGGGGAATTTTGTTACACAACATTTTGTTGCAATTTCTTATATTGTCTATTATATGACACCTTAAAAGAAGAAGAATTTAGAAGGAGAGTTGGGAAGAAGTATTTTGGAAACAAGAAACTCTAACAAGTCTCTAAATTAAAGAATTATTGTTGTTTTCACTCTAGTAAGGTGTGAAAACTCTACTTGTCGTAGTCTGCATCACTACCAAGTGCAATGATGTCACTTTTTGCTCAGATATAAGGGTGCAAAAACCTTTCGTATGTGGGAAAAATAAGATATTATCGAAGGTTCTAGAAGAGAAGATTTGATGATGAGTTGCTTACCGATTGGTGTGGATCTCACCCACCTCTCCTTATTTGGTGAGATCCTAACCTCTTCATGGATTCCTCTCTACTCTATAAAAGAGTAAACTTCCAAAGGAAAAATGAAGAAAGAATAGAGGAATAATGAAATTATGGTGAACTGACAATAGATCCAGATTTGTAATTGAGAGTTTGTGAATATCACTTTGGCCCTAAGAGATTTAGTTGTGCTAAAGTGATCTAGTGATGATGATGAAATCGATGGAGGCTATGAGGGTATTGAAGCATTGAACTACTAAAAGGAGCTTGTCAATGCCAAGGCACCGTTTGTAAGTTATTTTCTAATTATTTAATACAATGATACATTTTCCTTTACTAACTAAGATTACCCATGATCTTTGTGTGTATTTTTCCTTGGCTATTTATATAGGTTCATTGAGATATATAGATATTGGTTTCTTTCACTATTTTGTTTGTTCCTCTTGTAGATATCTACTTTTACGAAACATTTAATTGAGAACTTGGAGTTACAACTTTCGAGGAAAACAATGATTAAAAAGGTATGAAATTCTATATTTTATGTTTCTTTTGAACCTAAGGAAAAGAGTGTATTCTATTTCATTTTGTTCTAGTTTTGGGTGCCTGAACTAGGAATATTGGTCTATGTCTTCATTCACTAATTTATCCACAACAATTGTGCCCTTAGTTTTTACATTGACCCTTTCCATGATATTTTTATTTGCAATATGTTTTCTTTGGATTGCATAGACGTGATTCTAGGTATTCCCCATCAGGAACTCCATCACATTGTATACCATGTTTGCAATCATTAGTATCATCTTCATAAAAATGGTTTTAAATATGTCCTCATCTCTTCCTCTTTGAAGCCCCTACCTTACTTTCCAGCCAACCTTTTTTCCATCAAATCAATCTCAACAAGTCCATTTCCATTTGTTTGGTGTGCCCTCTTAAAACAGACAATCCCTCTCATGCCCTTCCTTAAGATATGGACACTTTCCTCACATCCTTTGAAGATGTCTTTGCTTCTCCCACTAGACTACCCCCTGTTTTTTCCATTGAACATTCCATTGATCTTATTCCTAGAGCCACTTTTCCCAATGCTCCTTCTTGTCACCTTGCTCCTCCTGAGGCTGAGGAAGTGGAATTCCATCTCCAACAAAATCTTAATACCAGTCTCATCCAACTGATTTATTCCCCTTGTGCCTCTCCTGCCTTCATCATTCCCAAGAAAGAGTCTAAGGAATGGAATTATTCACGAACTATCAGGCTCTTAATACATCCATAGTCAAGAATCGTTAACCTTTACCACACATTGATGATTTACTAGATCATTTGAAGGGTGCTCGCTTCTTTACCAAAATGGATCTTACAATAGGATATCATCAGGTTTGCATGAATGCAACAGACACATGGAAGACAAATTTCAAAACCAAATTTGGGCTTTATGAATGAATGGTGATGCCCTTCGGTCTTACTAATTCCTTTTCCACTTTCATGAGGTTAATCAATTATATTTTCAGAGCACATTTGGGAAAATTTTTGGTGATCTATTTGGATGATATCTTGGTATTTATAAAGACTTGGGAGGTCATTCGCTCCATGTACACACTGTTCTAGACTTATTTCGCACTCACAAATTGTAGGTGAAATGTCGTAAATCTTCTTTTGGGCAGCCTTCAATTCAATATTTATGGTTTGTTGTCTCTTTTGAGGGTTTTATCCCATATCACATTAAATTCCAATCTCTTGCACAGTGGTCAGCGCCTCACTTAGCTATGAAAATCAAGAGATATATGGGTGGCATTGATTTTTATCAACGGTTCATTGCTAACTTCTCTAAGTTAGCACACCCTCTTCATCAAATTTCCAACCAGAATCAATTTTTGTGATCTCCCTTGGCACAAAAATGATTTTAGGATCTCAAAAATGCCCTTTGTTATGCTCCTGTACTTCATTTACTTGATCTTTAGTCTCCCTTTGAGATTGAGACAGACACCTCTCAATATTCTATTGGTGTGGTTCTTAAATAATGAGGACACCCTATTGCATACCATTCATAGACATCGCATGATGCCAAATGCAATTATAACATTTATGACAAATAGTTATATAGTCTGGTACAAGCATTGAAACAATGACACCATTACGTCCTAGGGAAATAAAAAATCCTCCACACATATCATCATCTATTGATTTTGATCAATTCTCAAACAAAGATACAAGAGAAACATAATTTAAAGTGGGCCGTTTATATTTAATAGATTCATTTGGTGATTAAATACAAGAAATACACATCCAATCAGATGGTTGATTTTCTAAGCTGCCCCCCTACACATGTACTTCAAATCCTAGCTGTTTGTTGTGCTTCCTATGAGGTTTGGAAACCTCTCTATGCTTCTAATCCATTCTTTGCAGAGATATGGGTTGATGTGCAACATCCCACTGAGGTCAATCAAACACCATTTTTGGATTATATAATCAGAGAAGGGTGGCTATATAAACTCAACTAGTTATGTGTCTCAGCTTCTAAAGATGGTCTTACTTTGATTAAATAGGTTCATGCTTTCTCCTATGGTGGCCATTTTGGGTCTCTAAACATAGTTAAGCACTTGCAATGATATTTATTTTCATCTTCTATGACTTGTCAAGTGGAGCATTTCATTCATGCTTGTGCCTTCTGTAGTCAGTATAAACTTTCCAATCACAAATTTGGTTTGTATCAACCCCTTCCTTTCCCTTCCGACCCTTGGGACTTTATTTCCAAGGATTTACTTAGTTTTTTACCTATGACCTTACGAAAACATGATGCTATATGTGTTATTGTTTTTTGTTTCTCCAAGATGGATCTTTTAATCCCTTGGAATAAGACCACTACTGTTGCCCAAACCACAGACTTGTTCTTTCATAATGTTTGGCCACACTTTGGCCTTCCTACTAGCATCATCTATGATCATGACACTTGCTTTCTCAACACCTTCTAGAAAAAATTATGGGATTTACTGGGTTGTCAAATCAAATATTTTAC
>ML830272.1:39177-56262 GCA_009831015.1 Picea engelmannii | reverse complement strand
GGGAAATTAATTCTCCCATACTATATTCGGGATTGAAATTTGATATTCGAATCGATGTTTGTTAAATTACTTCATGTGTGTTCATGTTCATGCTCCATGGAAAATTAATTCTCCAATACTATATTTGGGATTGTAATTTGATATTCGAATCGATGTTTGTTGAAAAAAATATAATCTCCAAAATTAGTTAACATGTGTGAAATTTGTTTTTCTTTTGTTCCCTCAAAATATGTTGGTTAATTGACATTAAATCAAATAAAGAACATTGATTAATCTATGTTTAATATGTTACTTAATCGACATCCAGTCTTCATAATCACATTTTTAATTTATCAATATATTTAATATTTATGTTGGTTAATTGACATTAAATCAAATAAAGAACATTGATTAATCGATGTTTAATATGTTACTTAATCGACATCCAGTCTTCATAATCACATTTTTAATTTATCAATATATTTAATATTGATTAACTTACATTTGTGGAAAACAAATTTAGTTAACAAATATTTTATACTTTCGAGTGTGTACTAATAGATTTTTTTGCATTTTTTAAAACAAATCCATGCAAAATAAAACAACCCTATTTTTTCTAAAGAGTTGGGATTAGTTAACATAATACTATAGGTAAATTGTGCAGGTAAATTGTGCTCCCCGTGATTGAAATTTTGTTACCCATAATCAAAATTTTATTCGATTAAAATTTGTAAATACTATTTAAATTCTCTATTTGTGAAATTATTTGAATGTATACTAATGGTTTGGTCAATATTTTGTTGAAATAGAACAATGTCAATAACCCTAAATTGGGCATTGTGCATCCCACTGATTTGATGAAGTAGAATATGTAATGAAATAAGCATTGCCTCTCACCATGGATATTGATCTTGATGAATGCAATTATTCTATACATACAAGCAATTGTGAAAAACCATATCAGAATCATCGCAAACTTCCTAATATTGTGATGGTAAATGTTATTTCCCTTGCACAAAATGCAAACGCATAAAGAGAAGAAGACTTAACAGGTCAAAAGATAGAAAACATTGCTTAGAGCATGGGCACTAGAAGGAGGAATTGAATATCAACCCTTGGTAAGATAGAGAAAACATATTTTTTGTCTTTTTAAAAAGATTTTAATGTTTTAATATTTCGATAAAAAATATTTTTTTTTATTTGTAATTATAAAGAAAAAAATGCCTATGCTTGGAATTCATAAAGTTGCAATTTGTAGTAGAGATGGCTAGGGTGATAATATTGAACTCGATCCTATGGAAGAAAATGGATCTAATATTATTGAGAATAAAAAGATAAATAGGATGATCCATGACACCTTTGTTGTCATGGATGAGAATGCACCTGAGGATGAGATCTATGAAGACATTCATGATGTACCTCTTATTGATAAGGCACAAAAACTACTATACAAAGACGCAAACACAAGTCTTGTCTCTGCTATGTTGTTGTTGGTCAAGTTGAAGGTTATGAAAAATATTTCAAACACATGTATGACACATATCCTATGGTAAGGAAAATAATTCTTTATATAAATATATATATATTGTCTATTTTTTATGATTGTAATATATAGGGTTTAATATCCATTATTCAATATATATTTTTAATTTTTTTTGTAGATTGTTAGCACTACAAGGAAAAGACCTTTTAGTGGAGGTTTCTAGTGTTACAAAATAGGAAAAAATTGTCAAAAAACCTCCACTACAACATTTTTTTTCGATAGTGGATGTTTTTGCGGATACTATAACGAAAGTTGATTATAACTAAAAAAATATGGGTGGTCGAAGGTGTTAGCGGATGTTTACAAATCAATGCATTTGTATAATGAACAAGTATTGGTGCGTACGTACACCTATAGCACTCGTGATGTACACCTAACGTCAAGCACCGGGGCAGTAAAATATGCAAGCATTGGGGCAATAAAATGTTTAAGTACCGGGGCGTTTGTCTTATAAGCATCGGGGCTTTAACAATAAAACGCACCAAGGGAGTTAAAAATAATTAAGCACCAAGGTTTTTTTCTTAGAACGCATCGGTGTGTTATTAATAAGAAGGCACTGATGTTGTATAAAATAATATGCATCGGTGCATTACTTAGAAAAAACCCTCGGTGCATTAAAAATCAAAAGCACTGGTGCTTTTTAGTAACAAACAAGCCACGGTGCTTATCAATAACACAATAGCGTCGGTGTGTATTAATAACACAAAAGCATCGGTGCTTCGTATATGTTTAACGCATCGAAGGCCAATTTTTTAATATAATTTTGTGGTATTAAATAAATATTCAAACTAGTGTTAATTGATTACATAAAAGTAACAGTGTGCATTTCATATGAAACGTGTCGGTGAGTTTTAATACTAAATGCACCGATGAGATTAATAATTAAAATACACCAAGAAACATCGACCTGTGATAGTGCAATTATTGTTATTTTTTAATTCCATTATTTATCCAAAAAAAACATATATCTTATATTTTGAGTAGTGAATTTGGATATGATTTTTGGATTAATTTGTTATATCATCATATTTTGCATCTCTTCATTATAATATTTAGTCATCCATATATTTAATCAGTGATGTAACATTTCACAGCGACCTCGAACAACACAATAGAATAAATTAAAACATATTTTATTATATGAATAAGAGGGTATTTGTCATACAAAATGGGACACTTGTCAGTAATCCCTTGTCTTTCAATTGGGACACTATGTTCATTACATTAAACAAAAATGTTTGATTTTCATAGACAATTATTTCAAAAAAATACAATTGCAGTTGGCATTGATATCCAAATATATTGGTCATCATTATTCACTAGAACTGTTGTTAGTGCTCAATCTACTTCCATGCCTTGGGTTATTTTGTTGAATGTTTGGTTGATTGCCTCAATTGTTTTGTTCTTCTTCAAGTTACATCTACAAACATAAAAATAAAATGTAATGAGTCTATCTACATCGGTGAGAATAATGAAAATTGAAATAAATAATATACATGAATGTAAATCGAAAAGTGGCGTACCTACAAAGAAAGAATTGACTCATGAATCATACACATATGTTCAAAATCAAATCTCATGCCTTGTTTCAACAATTCTTCTGTTGGCTCAATTCCATACATTGTTTTCTGCAAGTTTTATACCCCATAATAAATCATAGATTTAATATAAAATATTATTTTTTCATTAATTATAAAATGATAGAAGTAAAACAACATAGATTATACTTACAAATTCCACAATTAATTTTTGATATGCCAACATATACTCACAACGCTTAATAAACCCAATGTCATAATTTTTTATGATGGCTCTTATTTGTATGTTAGCACCTATTTGAATACATTCAAGGATGGTTGTTGCAAAACAACTTAAAATGTACAAAAAAAATCTTAAGTTGTTATAAGGAAATAACAATTACTTACAAACTTTGCTATCAACCCTTTTCTTTCTTGTCATCCAGTTTTATGTGCAGAATGAGTTCCATTTTCTTTTCTTTTCTATAAGAGAATATTTGAAAATCAATATTTAATGTTAAATTAATTTTTTGTACCTAATAGAAAAATTCAATGATTACATACATTTGAAGCACGTTGTTTTTGAGATAGCTCCTCCTGCAATGCAACTATGTACAATTCTTTGACCATCTCCTTGTACACTTTTTTGGACATTCCTACTGGCATATTTCAGATATCAGCTCGTTTGTCCTCTGGGATTTTCATAATTTTCCTGAAAAAATAACATTACAATAAAGTATTTTTATATTAATATATGAAAACTAAATATCACAAAATTGATATATTAATAAATGAATACTTTGTAATGTGTGTGTGTGTGTGTGTGTGTGTGTCTATATATATATTCTAAAAAAGTTTTTTTAGAAATATTATTTTTTGAATGATTATTTTTTGTTGTTGTGTGTTTTTGTTATTGCAAGTCTGACGAGTCTCATTGACCATTGCTATGGAAATGATTCCTGGAGTTTAAATATAACCTAGTTCTTGGAATCATTGGATTGATTTCTATATTGTAAGTGGAAAGTACGTCTATACATTCATTCCACTATATGCCTCATAGTTCTGTAAAAAAAATTCCCCTTTGATTAATCTCCAACACCACTCCAGATGAGCTAAGGACCAATTCATCATCATTTACAACTTCTATATTAATTAATTTTGTTTTGTTATGATGAAATTTTTTCCCTTGTTGTTGGTGCATGTAGAACACTAAACATGTGTGAATTAATAGATTGTTTGAAACATGTCATCTAGTATTCCTAAGTATATTATTAATGAAAATTCAAAAAAAAATCATATTGAATAGTATTTTTTCATTCACCTGATTCATCCCTCTGCAATTTTTCCATCAAGATTTTATGTTCTTCTTCACTTAGATCAGAAATAATATTATCGAGCTTCCTCATTTTGTGGCCTTGCATGACACAAACTAACCAATACATATTAATTAAACTTACATATAGTTCAACCATATTAATTTTGTATAGAATTTACAGAGAACTTGTTTCTTTTGTTTTTCTAGATGTGTCATCATTATGTCGACCAAAAAATTTCTTATTTGAACTATTCTCACTCATATTTTTATCAATATACAACTTGTACCATTCAATACATAAATTATTAAATATATTTTATAAATAAATCACATAATTTTTAGAAAAAAAAAATCGTTGTAACCGGTGCGCTTTTTATATACAAAGCACCAGTGTGTTTATTACATAAAACGTATCGGTGTGTTCCATACAACAAAATGCACTTATCAGTTTAATTTATTTTTTAAAATATTGTAAATTACAACAGAGCGATATATAGAAGACATCACAGCGACTGCAATAGAAAACAAAAACATAGCAAAAAAATTAAACATTCATAAAAAAAAAAAAAAAAACAATAGAAAAATTACACACCGATGAGAAGAAAAATTTAAAAAATTATGTGACAGCATTTTATGTGTTGTTTAAATGAGAAAACATTGGCGATATTTTTTTTTATGCGCCGTGTTTTTTAAATTTTAAAAAAATAATAAAAATAAAAATAAAAAAATTCTCATTATCAGTGCTCCTTAGAAAGAAATGCACCGGTGTGTTTCTGTCGAAATGGGGCACCGGAAAATCAGAAAACATTTTTTTTTAAATGTTGAATCGGAAACCGTTTAAAAAAATAAAAATAAAAAGTCAAAGGACCAGTTGCGTTTGGAATCTGATGCAATAAGTGGTCCCTTTGCATCACATGCCAAACACTTATATGTAGAAAAACAAACCCATTAGATCTAAAATACCTAAAACGAAAATCCATAATTCTGAAGTGAAAGAGGGAGTTAAACCCTAGGGTGAAATTTTGCATTGACGTAAGAAAAAAAAAAAACAAGGGTTTAAGGTAAGTATGAATTTTTTTTTTTTTTAATGTAGGGTTTTGAGTGAATCACCATGCCCTTCAAATACTGATTTTCTGGATAATTTTTTTGTTCCTGGTATCCCCTAGCCTAGGGATAACTAATGAAATCACGTCTCGAGGCCCACGGGTCCTAGACATGGAGTACCAAGAGTCAGATGACTTAAGCATGGCCCCAGAGGGACCCTCTTTTCTTCAATGCAATCCATATATCATCAGCAGCAGTATCCATCCCACTAGCATGGTCCTGAAGTAGCAATAAGTCTTTCTCCATGAGGTAATAAGTCTGGGTATCATGGTATGTATAACTCTGATCTTTAAAGAACTTGAATATGTTGTATTGAATCCTTCTTCATTTCATGGTGTTTGCTTGGAAATTATGCTCTTTGCCTTGTTCATACCAGGAAGGGTGACATGGTGCCCTAGTAAGTTTATCTCCCTTTAGGATGGGTTTCCATTGGGTGGGTTTGTGAAAGGTCATTGTCCACTCCCTCCATACTTACCAATTTCCATCTTTATCCCTCTCATCTCCCCTACCTTTGTTTGGGCATTGGGATTGGCTACACTAGGAAGGGTTGTACCTTACCTTGTGGGAAGAAGGGGCTAAGGGCCCTGAGGGTAAAAGTAGCTGGAAAGAGTTAAAAGCCAATATTGAAACCTTTGAGATGCTTTGCCCAAGGATCCCAGAGAAAATAGTGAAAAGCTTCTTAGTAAGAAAAGGGGACCCATAAGATACATAAACACTCAAGGCACTAGTTGATGGATAGGAGGTGTCATCACGAGCCGGCCTATTATGACCATGGGCATGTAGTGGTATGACACTACCATCTATCTAGTCACCAAACCAGGGTATTGGCTATTGGTGGCATAGCCAAGAGAAAGGGGGTCTCATCACGAGCCAGCCTTCTCATCTTCGTGAAATGTTTGTGGATAACGTTGTCACCTCTGGTCATCAAGCCAAGACAGTGGCCCTCGACTATTCCCTTTAATCACAAAATAAAAAGTAATAAAGTAATAAAGCTAAGAGTAAAAGGAAATGAATGGGCTAGGAAACAATATCATTTATGACAAGGTGCAACTCGCCCTCTACAAAGGCACCCACGGATAAGATTTTACATTTCCCTGTTATCACATGCACCCTATGCCCAAACACTTACCCCATACCACATCATACACTTACATGATCCTAACTAAATCCCACCTGGGAAACACCCCAAACTTAAGAGAGGTTATCCCAATAGGACACCCTAAGATTTTCTCCAAACCTAACTTGTCAAATTGCATAACATCTTTGAGCATTTGTCTGGGTTAAAGGGGGGCTTGATGGACATGTTTGGGTAATTTAATTATTGGATGTGATTTACATGTTATGATCCATGTGACTTATGAACCCCTGGAGGGCGTACTTGTTGTTGTTGCAGGACTTCTCCCGGTGGACAGGTACACATGAGGGAATGATTAGCTTGTACCTTCATGGGGGGGTTAAATACCACAGATGGATATTGTAACCTCGGCCAGGGGTAAGAAGACATTGAAAATTTTCACCAGGAAGAAATAAGGACATTGCCTTTGGAGGCACAATGGCAAACCTAGACCCAGGGGGATCTTTCTCTTCCACATGGACGTTGACCCTTGAAGGCTCAGGACGTCACCATCATGACCCTCAACGTCATCAAGAGCTAGGGTTTTTTATTTGGAGGAATTTATGAGAGTAGTGGCACGTGTGGGATTCATCTGGGGCCTTTGGAGGCAAATTGCCTTACCTTTTAGGCTCAACGTCACCCTTGGAGATGTCTTTACATGCTAATTAATTTATATTTTGTCAAAATTAGATTTTATTATAAATTGGCCAGGTCAGCCTTAAATTTGACCTAAAATTAATTTAAGGTCAAAGTTTTGTATAAATAAACATAAAGTACTCTCATTTCATCATAACAAATCTCACCTCGAGAGAAGTGGACTGGAATTTGCGCCCTATTTAGGGTTTATTGGCTGAAATTATGAGGCGCACCTCTCTTAGAGTCTTCTACTTGCAACTTGAATCATTTTTTGTAAAGATACTTGGAAATCTAGGGTTTCATGGCTTGATTATTCTTGGTGAAGTAAGTAAATCTGTAATTGTCATTTCATTTGAATGGTTATGGTCTATTTTTTTATTCATGTTAAAGATTATGAAATTTCTTGCTTGACAAACCCTAGGAGTGAAGAAATTAAGATACTACTTCTTTGCTCTACATTTGTTATACTTTGCTAATGGTTAACTTTTACAAGCTTCTAAATCCCTAAAGTGATATCACTTTAGAAGCCTTGATTGATTATTGTTGTATCTAAATATTTCTTTCAATTATCTAAGAAGGAGGAAAACCACTTGGGCCTAGAAATGCCTGCTCTCTAGTAGTTGACCTCCCTAAATATTGAATCCTAAGAAGACTTAAGTTGCTACTCTTCTAAGATTCATCCTTTACTTGGATAAACATAATCATTTTGTTTCTTACTCCAAATGAATGTTGTTGAACTTTTGACTCCATAAACCCTCAAAGGAACTAGTCTTTACACTTCTTTTGTTGAGAGATCAAACCAACAATCAAACCTTAACCTCTATAGCTTTCACTAACAAAAACTAACACTAACCTAGCCTAGACAAGTAATTTACTTGTTGATTTTGTCAATCACTGCTACAACCATATTAAAGCAGCAAATTCTCTACATAATCTACATTTAATTCTAGCTAAACACTTTTAAAATTGTTGGTGACATTTGATTATCATTTTTCCTAGTAAATGTTATCTTTCCATTGTCTTTTCAAGCAATTTTGAGGCATATTTGTTGCATCTATTACAAAATACTTCTTGTTGTTGTAAACTTTCATATTGCTGCAATTTTATATCAGCTAAAATACATTTCATTGGTTTATTGTCTTATTGAAGCACTAATATAATTTTGTACTTGAAACTGCCATATTTTTGTTTGTTGTCTTATTATGGGTAGGTACACTTCATTCATTACATTTGCTTCATCTCTTAAGACATAATACTCAGCAAGACATTTTGATTTGAGTGACCAGTGAGAGGGGGGGTTATCTTTGCATCCTTGGTTTAGTTTCACTAGCTCTTTAGGTCACTAGGGACGTCTCCCTTGGGGTAATATTAACATACTCCTAAACATAAAGGGGTTTCCTATTAAGGTGACAGTGATAGGTCACCCCCTTGTTACGCCAATATTGTTCCACTTTCATTGAGCTTTGGGCAAGTACAGATTGTGCGATAACATTTTTAGCATCATTGTCGGGGAACACTGAGTCAATCTTCCTCAAATGACACTTTTTCGGTAAGACTCTATCCAAAGCCTTCTTCTCACCAAGCTTACCTGGCGACTCCACTGAGGGTCATCCCCTCATCCCTTTGATAATTTCAAGAATATTATCTAGAAACTCCACAAACTTCAGGGAGATATACCAATCCTCCCAAATCTTACAGAAGAAAGCCCCACGGAAACTCTCCTGTAGTAAAATCATTATTTGGAGGAAATTTTCCCTTAAACACAATGTCTAACACTCAGACTCAGACCAATAATCCCAATCAGGTTAATAACCAAAATAAATGGTCATCCAAACTTTTTAAATCGTTAGACATGACAAAAATCCCAGGATACCCTAGGCAAATGCCACCTAGATATGAGAAGTGGTTTCCTAAGTTCATTGGTAATGATGTAGTCAACTTAGAGCACCATATGAGCAATTTTTGGGCCTTTTTCGAGTTTCATCCCATTAGTGATGATGTTTAAGATTTGGAAATGAAGTTGTTTTCTGCTACCCTCTATGATGGCGCTAGAAGATGGTATAATGGTCTTCCTGATGCTAATATTACATCCATGGATAAGTTAGAGGAAGAATTCCTCAAAATATGGAGTGTCAAAGAGGACCCCAACATGTTGCTAACAAGGATTAACAACATTATAAAGGATGAGAATGAAACTGTTAGGGAATTTCATGACTAATTTGAGAGGCTAGTACAATAGATCCCAGCAAGCCACCACCCTTCAAACAACTTTATTCTCTTTATTTATGCCAAATCCTTTACAGCACAAATGGGTTTCCTTATCAGAGACAAAAGCTCCTAGAACAATCCAAGAAGCCCATGAGATGCCTATGAAGATTGAAAATAACCTATCATCATTCAAAGTAGAACCTTTCTTCGCCCCAAGAGTCAAGATAGATGTTAAACCCAAAGTGGTCCACATTGTTGAGTCTACCTCAGATATTGGCGCCAACTTGGCAAATCAACAGTTGACTATAGATGGCATCGTAAAAACCCAAGAGATAATGATGAATGGGATTGTCAATCTAGAAAGAGACCAATAACAAGCTCACAAACCTCCTTATAAGGGTAAATTCCAAAGGGGTAGTCAATGTTTCAAGCCTAAGAATGATCAAGAGGTCCCTAACATTTTAGCCCCTACAAACATGGTTGAGGAAAACCCATGGTGTTTCCAATGCAGAGAATCACATTGGGAGCATGAATGCCCTCTAAATAATGGTGAACATGATCAAGTCAACATTATTGACCATACCATTGAGGAGCCACAATATTGCCTTAATATCACACCTGAAGAACATGAAGAAGGCATAAAGGAAGCATCCAGGAGGGATAGGATGGAGGTAATTAATAGCCTTGATCAAGAATCAAGAGAGAATTTGAAGAAACAAGAATTCCAAGTGTATACTAGGCAAAAGCAAATGAACCAACCTCTCTCTACTGGACCTACAACTTCACAACCAAAACATTTGTAGCACACCCAACCCCTAAATACCCTTTCAAGGGATGGGGCATCAAATTTATGTTCTCCCTAACTATCTCAAATCCTAATTCTCGGACCTTCATTGGTTACTACTTTCCATGATCTTTCTAACGGTTGCCACGGCACTAAAATCCAAGCTCGGGTATGAAGTTATGGCCTCCCTACGAAGTTACCCAAGGCATTATCAGTTGGGGTCTTCGGCGTTCGGTGTTGAACATACCTTTTTCATAATCCTCGAAGTCTTGAGATATTGCTATGTGGCCTTATCCATTTAATGATTGATGTTTGGCGGTCGGCAATCGACAGCCAACATCCTACTTTCTCGGCGTTTCGACGATCGACAATCGTTGTTGAACATTTGGCATTCGGCGACTGATGATCTCTGTTGAGCATCCATTTTTACCATATTATTCCCAAACTCCTGAAATTTTTCCACGTGGCCTTGGCCCTTTGGCATTCGGCATTTTATGTTGGATGTTCTAAATTGTAACACGCCCCAAAACTTTTGAACTCCCGAAATTATCCAAACTCCCAAAGTCTCGCATATGTCCCCATCCACATTGGCCAAGCAGGCACGAACCATGAACTGACACGCGACGAGGGTTGAGGGGTGACACATGTCATCATTAGGGGGTGACACATGTCATTCTCTAATAAGCATAAAGGATAGGTGAATCGACCAAATCTGGGCGATACTGCGTGGCACCTTATTTGCAGGTCCATGTCACCCGGGATGATGTCAATGGGCCACGTCACCACCATCACACAGTTGAGATTTATCCATGTGGATATGTAGATTCACAGTCCTCATTACTTCGTGGCTTTGGGATTCAGGGCTTACCGACTCCTCTTGACGTAAATCCCTCAAATATCTAAGTCCCCAGACTCTCGTATCTAGCGCCATGTGTCCTCTTCCTATCAACGACCGAGATTTATTTCAGCATTCGCGACTTCGACAGTTTTCACACCTTGAAAACCCTTGGCCAAATTCCTTCAGAGTACTAAGTCTCTAGACTACAGGATCGATTTCCACGTAACCTCTCATCCGACGACTCTAAATCGGTGAGCAACCTTAGATAGGGGACAAGTAGGGGCCATTTGTCGCTCCGCAACGCATTCTAGGTCAGTTGGGTAAACGAGGGTGGGTCCCTTAGATCAACAGCTGAAAGGGATCCTGAAGGATACAAAGATCCACAATACACGTCACTTCAGTAATTCAACATTCGGGTGTTTGGCGTGTATCATTCGGCTTTCCCTCTGGACCATGACGGATCTACCGCCACGTGTTCCTAGCATATACGGCCTGTAGAGCTCCGGGGAAACTCACGCATCCCTATATCGCTGAATACCCAGACTCTCGGATAACCATTGATCTGTGGACACATGTCCCTCTAGTTTGAATGGTCCAGATTAACTTAGTGACTCTTGCATTCGGGAATTTTGGCGTTAGACCACTCCTATTATCTCGAAGTAGAACTTCATTGAAGTGCTTAACGCCTCCCTTCCTACGTCTGATCCAATGACTGAGAGAGATCCATATTGAATCCTCGGGTCAATAACCCTCGTCAATTCGCGACTTTGGTCTTCGGCATTTTTCGAGGGTTGTGGAGTCACAAGTCCTAAAGTGTTAGCTCCTTTTAGACTAGCGCATGGTTCCCAGACCCTGGTCACATGGGTCCTTTGGGAATTCTTGGGGGTTAAGTGCAAATCCCTTTTTGCAGCAAAGGAGTTAAGGAAATGGGCATGAGCCCTCGGTCATATGGGTGGATATTCTGAAGGGAAAACACCCTTCTCCACAGAGATGAATTTAACATTCCTGCTAAGGAGAATTCAAAGGATCGACATAACTTAGGCATTTTATTTATTCCTACCTCGACTCTTGTGTGAACTCACATCTCAAGACTCTCTAGTAGCTAAATTGAGATAAATCAAGATCATATAGATGTAACAGTTTATAGAAAACAAGGAGCATTTCTAATAACTATTCAAATACTGAAAGACTTAATCATAAACACAGATCTTTCATTATCACGTCCAATATATTATATAGAGTATGAAAATACTTATCAGAACTGGAAAAGGTGAAGCAACTGCTACAAGGGTGCATGTTTCCTCCCAACCATAGGCACAGTCACTCCTGACGGATTTACCACTGGCCACCCTCGATCTATACCATGATACTCTGAGAGATATTCTTTCTCTTTGCTCCACAACAGTCACAGACGAAGGTTACTCTCCTCCTCCCACAGGAAATTGGCAACCGGTTTCTCTACTCCAAGTAAGGAGGACTGCATGAGTACTTCCTACGACACTTGTCAACCTCATTTATCAGCTTGTAGCCAAACCCTGCCTATGGCTTCCTTCAGCCAAAAGCGAGCTTATTGCTCAGCTTTTCCTCTCAACTCTAGAGTAAAGTATGCTTATCTTCTCTTCTCGGGAGAGTGTTTTCTCTACTCTGTTATCTCGTAGATCTATCTATGTCCCTGAATTACCTCCTTTCTTTCCTTCCTCAACAAGGTTTCATGGGTCCGAATCCCAATTCATGGTCACACCTAGAAGCCTTACAGATGGGTACCTTGCCCCATCTCCTCATTAACTCTTGGGATGGCCTTCCAACTACCAGCCTAATTGGTAATTCATTTATGGTTCAGAGGACTGTTGAGCAATTACACCCAGTAGGTACTGATCTAGTGAGGGTCATCTCAACCATTCTTGGTTTCCCCTCACCATCTCTCTCATAGTATCCATGGTCTATCCTAGCAAAGTTTTCCCCTTTCAGCAGTTGTGCAACACATATTCAATTTCTATTAATAACATAAAATTCATACATTGACCCCTTTTATACAAAGTTTCATCAAATCAAACATTCACACATATTTAGCCTGCCACAGTCTCTTGTCCAGTTATAGTTATATTTACAAACTCGGGGAAACGTGGGTATTACAACCTCCACCTATGAACATGCTCCTCCCTAAAAAAAAATCTAAGACTGACAAGATTGACTTAAATTTTGACTTGGAAGGTGCATTAGCCAAAATTCATGTAACCATCCTATTGAAGGAAGTTATCAAGGTTCCATCCATGAAATAAAGGTTTGAAAAAAAATTCAATGTGTCGGAGGAACCAATTAACCCCCCTATTATGTTACAAGCAGACCATTTTTGGGTTCAATATGATGGACACCCACCCTTATTTATGTCATTGCTAGTAAATAACAAATGTCTCAATAATTGTATGCTTGACTCGGGAGTAGGTGCCACCATGATGTCTTTGAAAGTCATGGAGCAAATAGGCCTAAAGGCTACACAACCTTATAGGAATGTGTGATGTTTTGAACCCAGGGCCATACCCACTCATGGGGTAGTTTAGAACGTTCAAGTACACCTTGGTAAATATCCTGAGAGAGTGATCTATATGGATATTGTGGTGGTAGATGTCCCTGATGTATGGGGGATGCTTTTGTCCAGGAATTTTGCTGCAATGATGGGCGGTACATTAGAGATGGATTTAACTTACATCAATGTGCCTATGAAAAATGGTACAATTGCACGTCTTCCAAATATGCCAATGGCCAAGGTCCATGTACAATAAATTAACAATGATACTAAGATCAATAAAACACACGAGTCAATTAAGGAAAACCTTCATGTATTTTCTCCAGAGGATTTTCCTTTCACTTCAGAGGAAGATTTTGATTAGATACAATGGCCAAAGAAAGAAGAGTATCAAAAACTCTTAGATAAATATAAGGACAAAGAAGTTGGATCTGTCAAGTTACTAAAGAAAGGGGATGATGATGTATTGATTAAACCAAGTCAACAAGAAGTCCTTACAGCTGAATCCCACCCTCCTCCCTCAAGACAATACATTAGGGTTATACAGGGAATGACAAAGTTTGAAGCAAGAGAATATCAAGAGAGAGATGCAATATGGATGTGGGACACTAAGAAAGGTGAGCCTAACAATATTAAAGGGAATACACAATTTTGGCTTGGACCTTTCAGAATCATAATGAAGTCAGTCAACAATGCTTACTATTTATCTATGTTGGAAGGGAGAAAACGCCCATTACCAGTTAGTTGACACCTCCTCAAACCCCATCATGGGGAAGATACTTGACATCACATGTAAGTACAGGTAAGTTAGATTCGGTAGGAATTTGAATCCATTGTATATGCTATCTTCATATCATGATAGAAAAGTTGTAGTTGCATTTCCATATTGTTTTGTTCATTATGTATATATGTATTCTCATGATTATATGCTAGATTAGAGATGCTCCTTATTTTTTTATTATATCATATATGAACAAGAGGTGATATCACCACCCTAAGGATTACTAATAGCCTTTGTTGAGATTTAGCAGGCACAGCTCATACCAAAGATGTTGAGGTTCTCATGCACTCTACGATGAGCACATGTCCCCGAGTTGGAGCCAGATGTTATCCCCAAGCCTAGGGATAACTAAGGAGATCATGTCTCGAGCCCCACATGTCCTTGATCCAGGTGGATATTGGTGGCCACCCACATATTCCACTTGGACCCCCACCATTGTTTCTTTCAGTTTTTCAGTTTCCTTAATTGTAGCACAATTTACTATTTTTGGCAATTTTTCGAGTCCTAGACTTACGAAGCCGTTTTGAGACCCTAAACGACGGTTTTTGGCATCAACCGTTGGCCAATAAGTGTTCATTCCAAACTTGGACATTTTACATTATTAGTTGTATTCCTTGGATATATCTTTCTAACAATGTATCATATGCATCAAACAGAGATAGTATGCCAAAGTTACGACCCCGGAAAATTGAGGTACCAATTTACCCCGACGAGGACCATATTCTGACATTTCATCTCCTAGGGTTAGGTTTTTGGATGTTTAGGGTTTTCCATTGTTTCTCAATAATGTATAGGCCTTCAAGCCTCATTTTAACACAGATTTCAGAGGCATGTAGTCGTGACATATCTTCTTAGAGATAAGCTACCAGCGCCCTAGCTAGTTTATTTCCATTCTGTGTGTAAACAAATTCTAGTTCTTTGATATTAATGAAATGAAGTGTTATTTCTGTTGCATCCTTGTATTTATGGTTATTTGTGTATTCTGTTGCATTCCTACATAAATTCGGATCAGTCCTAGACATGGAGTACCGAGAGTCGAATGACTTAAGCATGGCCCTCGAGGGCCCCTCTTTTCTTCAATGCAATCCATTTATGAACAACAGCAGTATCCATCCCACTATCAAGGTCCTGAAGTAGCAGTAAGTCTTGCTCCATGAGGTAATAAGTCTGGGTATCATGGTATGTATCACTCTGATCTTTGAAGCACTTGAATATGTTGCATTGAATCATTCTTCATTTCATGACGTTTTCTTGGAAATTATGTTATTTGCCTCGTTCATACATGGAAGGGTGACATGGTGCCCTAGTAAGTTCATCTCCATTTAGGATGGGTTGCCACTGGGTGGTTCCATTAAAGGTCATCGTCCACTCCCTCCATACTTACCACTTTCCATCTTTATCCCTCTCATCTCCCCTACCTCTGTTTGGGCATTGGGATTGGCTACACTAGGAAGGATTGTACCTTACCTTGTGGGAAGAAGGGGCTAAAGGCCTAGAGGGTAAAAGTAGCTGGAAAGAGTTAAAAGGCAATATTAAAACCTTTGAGATGCTTTGCCTAGGGATCCCCGAGAAAGCAATTAAAAGCTTCTTAGTAAGAAAAGGGGACCCATAAGATACATAAACACTCAAGGTACTAGTTGATGGATAGGAGGTCTCATCACGAGTCAACCTATTATGACCATAGGCATGTAGCGGTATGACACTACCACCTATCTGGTCACCAAACCAGGGTAGTGGCTCTTGGTGGCATAGACAAGAGAAAGGGGTTCTAATCACGAGCCAACCTTCTCATCTCCATGAAATGTTTGTGGATAACGTTGTCACCTCTGGTCATCAATCCATGAAAGTGGTCCTCAACTATTCCATTCAAGCACAAAAGAAAAAGATCAAAATTAATAAAGCTAAGAGTAAAAGGAAATGAATGGGATAGGAAAAAATAACATTTATGACAAGGTGTAGCTCGCCCTCTACATAGGAACCCGCAGGTAAGATTTTACATTTCCCTGTTATCACATGCACCATATGCCCAAACACTTACCCCATACCACCTCATACACTTACATGGTATGGACTAGATCCCACTTGGGAAACACCCCAAACTTAAGTCAGGTTAGTCCAATAGGACGCCCGAGACCTTCTCTCAACCTAACTTGTCAAATTGCATAATGTATTTGAGCATTTGTTTGGGTTAAAGGGGGGTTTGATGCACATGTTTGGGTAATTTAATTATTGGATGTGATTTGCATGTTATGATCCCTGTGAATTATGAACCCATGGAGGGTGTACTTGTTGTTTTTGTAGGACTTTTCCCGGTGGACAGGTACACATGAGGGAATGATTATCTCATACCTTCATGGGGGGCTTTGTTACACGTGATTTTGGTCATCCTAGTGATGTATTAACAATGGTGTTTTCAGGCTCCCAACAAGGACTTTTTTGCCTGAGAAAAGTGGATCTTGTCTCCTTCCAGAAACATATTTTCAAAGTGAGTTTGCAGGCTGCATATGACCTAGGGTGCGAGAATGACTCATTCTCACAGGCCACCTTCATCTAGGGTGTGAACTTCTCGTAGTTTGCTCCATAAACAAGGTGCGAACCAGTTTTCAAGCTTGGAAAAGAGAAGAGGTCTCGAGGGTTCTAGAAGGGAATCTTCTAGAAAATGAGTTGGCATTCATATGGTTGTCATTTTACTGACTTCTCATATTTGATGGGATCATCCTCATCCATGTAACCATCTCTCCT
>ML830272.1:24169-39127 GCA_009831015.1 Picea engelmannii | reverse complement strand
GAAAAGAGAAGAGGTCTCGAGGGTTCTAGAAGGGAATCTTCTAGAAAATGAGTTGGCATTCATATGGTTGTCATTTTACTGACTTCTCATATTTGATGGGATCATCCTCATCCATGTAACCATCTCTCCTTCTCCTATATATTAAAAGGTTTCTCATGGAAAAGGTTAAGCAAGATTAATTGAAGAATTGGTGAAGGAATTGTGTGAAGAACCCTGACTAAACAGAAGCTTGGAGACTCTAGTTGGTCTATCAAGAGGAATTGGATCTTCTTCATGCAAGTACAGAGCAAGTGTGTGTGTTGGAACCAAGGGTCACTAAAAGGAAGCTTGTGACATCAAGGCGATCAGGTTGTATCTTCTACTTTCAATTAATATGATACAGCGGCATGTCCCTTTCCCATAAAGTCATTCTTACTTTATTGTGTAATTCCTTGATCATATGCATAAGTTGACATTGAATACATTGTGCTATATTCACTTTGGTTGTTTTGTGTTGTCTTGGACTTGACCTCATGAGAGCACCGGAGCGAAGCAGGAGCAACATAGACTTAAGGAAGCAATACAAAGGTATGTCACTTGTTCCTCCTTACTAGTTAATTCAATGATTGCAACTTAGGAAAAGAGTCACGTCATGTCCTATTTTGTTCTAGATCCAGGTGGATCTAGAGGAGATCTGTTAGTGTCTGCACCTACCAATTAGTCTGATAACAGGCTTAAATCCCACAGATGGATGTTGTAACCCCAGCCAAGAGTAAGAATACATTGAATATTTGCACCAGGAAGAAAGAAGGATGTTTCCTTTGGAGGCACCCTGGAAGACCTAGACCCGGGGGGATCTTTCTCTTCCACATGGACGTTGGCCCTTGAAGGCCCAAGACATCACCATCATGACCCTGGACATCATCCAGAGCTAGGGTTTTCATTTTGGAGGCATTTAAGAGCCTAGTGGCACGTGTGGGATTCATCTGGGGCCTTTGAAGGCCAAGCACCCTACCTTTTAGGCTCAAAGTTCCACCTTAGGGCCTCAACGTCACCATAGAAGGGCATGACGTCACCCTTGGAGGTGTCTTTATTTTGTCAAAAATGGTTTTTATTGTAAATTGGCCAGGTCAGCCTTAAATTTGACCTAAAATTAATTAAAGGTCAAAGTTTTGTATAAATAAACATAAAGTACCCTCATTTCATCATAACAAATCTCACTTGGAGAGAAGTGGACTGAAATGTGCGCCCTATCATTTTGCCTAGTAAATGTTATCTTTCCATTGTCTTTTCAAGCAATTGTAAGGCGTATTTCCTACAGCTGTTACAAAATACTTCTTGTTGTTGTAAACTTTCATTTTGTTTCAATTTTATATCAACTAGCATACATTTCATTGGTTTATTGTCTTATTGAAGCACTAATATCATTTTGTACTTGAAATTTCCATATTTTTGCTTGTTGTCTTGTTCTAGGCAAGCACACTTCATTCGTTACATTTGCTTCATTTCTTAAGACATAAAACTCAACAATACCTTTTGATTTGAGTGACCAGTGAGGGGGGGTTATCTTTGCATTCTTAGTTTAGTTTCACCATGATCCGGATTTTATGAGCAAAACAAAATGAATACAGATTATTAAAATATCCTTAACACAGAATAACAAAGATACAGTAAAACTGGTTTTCTATTCAATAAGGAAATAATCTTAAACTATAAAATATAGCGGAAAACAAGCTTGCTAGAATGGTGGCAGCTTATCTCTGAGAAGAGATGTGACGACTGTGCTCATTCGCAAGAAGATGATTAAAATGAGGCTATGAAGGCCTTTTTACAATAAACAGGAATTTCAAAAACCCTATACATCCAAAAACCTAACCCTAGGAGATGAAGTGCCAAAAGTCATGTGGGCCCCGTTTGGGTAAGTTAGTACATCAACTTCTCGGGGTCGTAACTTTTGCATATGATCTTCATTTTAGAAGCACGATAGCCCATTATAAAGGTATAGTCAAGGAGATTAATTTTGGGGGCTCAATCATATCCCTTGGATATCTTTAAGAAGATATATCCTGAAAAACCTTCATTTAGGCCCTCAAAATGGCCCCAGAAGTTAAAAACAACTAAAAATAGTAAATTGCCAAAATTGCTAGAAAACTGTTTTGAGCAAGTTGGAAAAGGTGGGTGGCAAATTATATCCACCTAGACCACTCCTCCAACCTTAGGAAGAAATGGTATCCATTGCATTGAATTCCCCCATCAGATGAGGAAATTTCTATTGAATTTGGCCCCGGGTGAGCCACTTGCCTTGGCACAGGTGTTGCCTTGCTTTGATGACTCGATAAAGATGGATCCTTTGATGTCGAGTGACCTTGATCTGTGTGTCCATGATATTATCATTGGATGCATGTTGCATGCATTCAGGGTTGATCTCTATTGGTTTCAAATGCTCTGTTATCTTTGAGGTGTCTAATAATGGTGGGAAATATGGCTGAAGGAGAGCCACGTTGAAGACTAAGTGCAGGCCAAGGAAAGGGGGAAAGTTGAGCTCAAAATCATTGTCACCCACAACCTTGGTGATGGTGTACAACCCATAACATATTGGGCGAAGCTTCCGATGGGGCCATGTAAGGCATGTTTTCTGCAAGTGCAACCAAACTTTGTCTCCCACCTGAAACTTATGTGGTACCCGATGTTGATCATGGCGCTGCTTGTACTTAGCATTAGACTTATATAGAATATCCTGAACCTATTGGCATATGTGTTGGATATACTCAATAAACCGGGTGGATTTTTCAGCTTTTGCTGGAGCAGGGGATGAGTCAGCTGAGGTGGTCATTAGGGGTAGTGCAACATCCATGGGGCCCAATGGTTGGAATCCCAACCCCACCTGAAAGGGGTTGTGGCCAGTTGAGCTATGCAGGGCTTGGTTGTAGCTATGTTGGACATAGGGAAGACTCTCATCCCATGTGCGGAGGTGTTTTGAATTTTACATACGCAGGATATGTACGATCATCCTATTGACGACGCCAGTTGGCCATCTGTCTGGGGGTGGAAGGCAGTGGATTTGGTGAGCTTGGTATCCAGCAATGACCAGAGGCTCGACCAGAATGTTCTGAGGAACCGATTTTCAGGGTCTGAGATAATTGTTTGTGGGATCCCAAAATGTACCCATACTCGTTCAAAGAAGATCTTGGCAATGGCTTCTATTGTGATGTTCTTCTTGCAGGTGACTAGAATCGCCATCTTGGAAAAGCGATCAACAACCACAAAAACACAATCATTTCCCCTCTTGGTGGATGGGAGGCCCGACATGTAGTCCATTGAGATGGATTCCCATGGCCTGCCAGGAGTAGGCAAAGGGGTGTACATGCCTTGTTTCTTAGTGGTCAGTTTGGCAATAGCACAGGCAATGCAGGACCTGATATACTTGTCGACATCCTGTCGAAGTTTTGTTCAGTAGAAATGTTTCTACAGCACTACCACTATCTTTTTGGCACCAAAGTCTCCTTCCACCCGAATGTAGTGAGATTCCCAAATCGGCTCCGTGCGCTCGCTTGATGGAACGTGGAAATGGCCCATACGACACAACAACCCATCTTGAATACGAAAATTAGTGACCACTGAGTTGGCGCCCAACATTTGGTAGGTGGTGGAGAAATTAGGGTTTGTCTTGTAGAGGTGGGGCCATCTGGAGGTCTCGTGGCCGCAAGAGTCTAGCACTATGGTGAGTGTTGCGACTGGAGGTCAGCTGAGGCAATCAACAACTTGGTTGGTAATTCATGTTTTATACTTAGTGTTGAGGTGGAACTGTTGTAAGTATGTGGACCACTTCTGATGGCGGTCATTCTGCAATTTTCCTAGGGTCTACATGAACTGTAGTGGCTTGTGATCAGTGTGGATGACTGTCTCCTTCCCAAGAATGTAATGTCTCCACTGGCGATAGGATTGCACAATGGAGTACATTTCTTTGTCCTAAGTAGGGTACTTACAAACAACATCTGATTGTGTCTCACTATGATATGCCACGGGGTGGTCGTGTTGAGTGAGAACGACGCCAACAACATAGTCTGAAGCATTTGTCTCGTTCCAAAGGGATGTTGCATGTCTGGTAATGAAAGTACTGGGGATGATCAAAAATAATTCTTCAAGTCATCGAAGGCTTGTTGTTGGGACAGACCCCACACAAATTTTTCCTTACTGCCACCCCTGGTTACTTGGTTGAGGCCCATGTGATATGAGAGAATCCCAACATGAACATGCGATAGAAATTGGCGAGGCCCAAGAAGCTCTGAAGTTCAGTGAGTGTGGTTGGGACTGGCCAGTCACTGATGACCTGGATCTTGGCTAGATCCACATGCACACCATATCGATCAACGATGTAGCCTAAGTAATGGACCCTATCCATATCGAAGGAGCATTTTTCCAAGTTTTCATATAGTTTGTGTTGTCGCAAGGTGTGCAGAACCTACTGAATATGCTGCAAGTGTTCCGCCCAAGTCTTGATGTAGATGAGGATGTCATCCAGATACACCACTAAAAAATTATTGGTGAAAGGTTGTAGGATATCATTCATCATCCTCATAAACGTTGTTGGACCATTTTTCAAACCAAATGGCATGACCAACCATTCAAAAAGACCTTCTTTTGACTTGAAGGCAGTCTTCCATACATCTGTCTATTCTATTGGGACCTGGTGGTAGCCAGACTTCAAATCAATCTTACTAGAGTATTTGTCACTCATGAGTTGATCAAGGAGGTCATCGATTTGAGATAATTAAGTACCAGTTTCGAACTGTGATTTTATTCAGGGCTCGGTAATCTTTGCAGAGTCACCATGTCTCGTCTTTCTTCTGCACCAGCAAGATTTGTCTCCCACAAGGAGATGAGTTGGGACGTATGTTCCCCTTGTGGATAAGTTCTTGGATCTACCTCTTGATCTCCTCGTTTTCTAATAGAGAGCGGTGGTAGACTAGCCCATTGGGTAGCGATGCACCTGGGGTCAGATCGATGGGTTGCTTGACCTGGCAGTGCAGAGGTACCCCGGTGGGAGAGGAGAACATATATGAGTATTCTTCCATGACCTTATCCACTTGCTTCTATTGTGTGGAGAGATCGGCCACGGAGGCTCTGGATGTGGCTGCAATCTTTTGCTCACTCTGAGAGTGAATCACGAAAAAGACAAATTTATCGGTCTGAGAGATGGCCTTCCTGCATTGCTTGGCAGAGATCAAGGAAATAGCACTAGGAGGGAATGCCTTGGGTATCCTATACAATTTCCTGTTCAAAGTAATAATAACACTACGAGGCCTAGACTCATATACATCATGATGTTTCCATAAATAAAGTTGGACCAAAAGAACATTACAAACTTCGAGAGGAGAAACATCACACAATACCTCATCTTTGAAGGGCTTGATGTCATACAACATTCGACACTATTGGCTGACATGGAGATCGCTTCCTTGGTAGATCCATCCAATGGTGTAGTTTTGTGGGTGCGTCATTGTCAGAAAGGCCAACCACTTGATGAACTTTGATGAGATGAGGTTCTTTTGGCTATCGCTATCAACAATGAAGTGCAGCGGGGTTCCTTTTACCCACATCTATGAATGGAAGAGGCACTCACCTTCTTCTGGCGCGTTTGGTTCACCAGGATGGAGGTTGGTGGTAGCAACAATGGCACTAGGTTTTGCATCAATGATATGTCTTCCCCTTTCTAGTTCTGACTCAGAGTCAAATCCCGCATCTGATTCAGAGACTTTCACTTCCTCCACCAGTGACTGCTTTAAGCGACAGTCAACAGTGTTATTCCAAGGGCTCTTATGGAAGTCGCACCACTTCCCGGTATCTTTCTTTGTCTTTCTAGTGTCATTCTTTGCTTGCAGCTTGGACTGGTTGTCCTGATAATGTACATCTTTTCTCTATCCTTTTTTTTATGGATTAGGGCTGCCCCTTTCTGGATTTTGTTGTCAGGGGTTCCTAGGCCCAAATTTTCGCGTCTTTTGTTTGAGCTTCTGCTCAATTTTGACGGCATATAGGTAGGTCGCGCCCAAGGATGATATGTCCAAAAATTCCATTTCGGTCTGGATGTATCTATGTAGAGCATCGCGATACTTGAGCACCAGATGTCACTCTGAATCTTTGATACCCAGCTTGGTGTGCAAGGTATGGAAGATATTTGTGAACTCTGGCACTGCTTGGTCTCTTTCTTGCCACAATGTGGTCCATTTGGTATACAAGTTGTCATAACTTCTGATAGGGTAGTATTGTTCCTTAATAGCATCCCTGAAGGATTCCCAAGTGGTCGCGATTGTAAATAATGAGGGTTCCTTTGTTTCCTTTTGCTCACAGAAAGTTTCCCACCAATCTTTGACATGGGGAACGGCTTTGAGGAGTGAAAAAGTAATATTTTCTCTATTCAAAAAGTTATGGACAAAAAAATACCCTTCTAGTAGATTCAACCACTTGTCTACAACATATGCATCTATCTGACCTTCAAATATAGAAATATCGAAGTTGATTTGTACCTTGAAGGAGGTGGCGCCTCCGCTCGAGGAAGATGCATCGCATGTTGGTAGTCATCAAAGGATTTGCGTGAAACTATCCATCATATCATTCCTCTGTTGCGTGAGGGATTCCTCAAGCAACATTTTGAAAGGATCTCATGTCCCATCATCTTTATTTTCTCCTGCCATGAGAGGTCACTTGGGCGTGTGATACCTTTTGTCCTCAAGAGAAACAAGCTCGAGACCCAATTCTTTATACCCTAACCTCGTTGGGGACATGCATTAAGACGACAAGGAGAAGACCACTCTGATACCACTGATCTAGATTTTATGAGTAGAACGAAATGAATACAGATTATTAAAATATGATTAATACAAAATAACAGAGATACAATAAAACTGGTTTTTTATTCAATAAGGAAATAAGCTGAAACTGTAAAATGCAGCAGAAAACAAGCTTGCTAGAATGGTTGTGGCTTATCTATGAGAAGATATGTGACGGTTGCACTCATTCACAATAAGATGATTACAATGAGGCTCTAAAGGAATTTTTGTAATAAACAAGAATGTCAAAACCCTAGACATCCAAAAACCTAACCCTAGGAGATGAAGTGCCAAAAGTCATGTGGGCCCCATTTGGGAACTTAGTACATCAACTTCTCGGAGTCGTAAATTTTGCATATGATCTTCATTTTAGTCACACTATAGCCCGTTGGAAAGGTATCGTCGAGGAGATTCATTTTTGGGGCTCAATTAGAGCCTTTGGCTATCATTTAGAAGCTCTATCCTGAAATACCTTCATTTAGGATCTCAAAATGGCCCCAAAAGTTAAAAACTGCTAAATATAGTAAATTGCCAAAATTGCTAGAAAATTGTTTTGAGCGAGTTGGAAAAGGTGGGTGGCCACCAATATCCACCTAGATCACACCATCCCTTTAGGTCACTAGGGACATCTCCCTTGGGGTAATTTTAACATACTCCTAAACATAAAGGGGTTTCCTATTAAGCTAACAGTGATAGGTCACCCCCTTGTTACGCCAATCTTGTTCCACTTCCCTTGGGCTTTGGGAAAGTACAGATTGTGCGATAACAGTTCCAAAGTATTCTTCTGCTCCACAGTACTCCCCGATATGTCTCTCTTCCAAATTTGTCTACTGTAAATTTTGGCAAAATAATGAAAATATTGAATACCTTCTTAATATTAAAAAAACTTTATGAAAAGGGTTTAAAGTGAATCACCATACCCTTCAAATTCTCATATTCTAAATAATATTGTGGTTCCAAAGTATTCTGCTCCTCCACAATGTTCCTCCGTATGTCTCTCTTGTAAGTCTCTCCCCTCCAAATTTTTTAAAATAATGAAAAAGTGAATAGCTTTTTAGTATTTAAATGACTTTATGAATTTTGATTCTCGTTATTTTTTTAGTTGTTTAAAAAAATCACGGTTTTTTTTTTTAACTTTTTTGGCACGACGGTGCGTTTATGTTAGACGCATCGGTGTGTCCATATTACTTTATGCCCAGTGCGTCCATATTAATTGACACACCGATGACATATAATTGTTTTTTATTAACAAAACCTTGAAACACAGTGTGGTTAATTTTTCAACACACTGGTGCTTATTATTAATATGCGCACACGTGTGTTTGTGGTTTTTAAGCACATCAAGATGCTTTTAAAGTTATTTGAACTTTTATTTGCACATAAAATAGTATATTCATCTCAAATTATCTTTTAGTATGAATACACATGAATTACAATACTTCAATATACATTTTACGTTTTATGTTGCCTTATTCTTAAAAAAATGGTTTCAAAACTATATTCAAACTTAGATTGTAGTATGGTCCTCGAAATTTATTTTAGAAATGTACAAGAAAATTTATTGCTAATTTTGTTGAAATGCAGGGAGAAAACCTTATTATATGATCAAATGGTCAATTCTTCAAATTCCAGCCCATTCCATATTGCTCAAAGTCCATCACGGAGTTCTCCATTTCCATCTCCAGTAAGTTTAACTTATTTTATTTATGTTTCGATTATCTTATTGAATTTTTTTTTATCCATGTCAATCTGAATAAAAATGTATCCAAATTTGTAGGATCCTGATTCAGAATCGAGTTCGGATGCAAAAAATATTCCAGTGCCGGTTCAAAAACGTCGGAATGTCTTATCAAGAGCAACTTATCGCAAGCAGTTGGTAGATGAAAATTGACAACCGCTTTACCCTGCGAATTGTGACATTCCATCTTCCAGCAGAAATCCCAGGTCGACAATGGTAATAATTGTTTGGTATAATGTAATTTGAACAAACAAATTATTGCATTGTGCTTACTAATATCATCAATGTACTAATATTCAATATTTTTGAAATTAGGATTCTTCTGATGATGAGCGACCTGCCTACCATCTTCAGTTACACCCCACAACAATGTCAACACGAGAGAAGGCTGCAATGAGAACAAAACTCGAAGAGAAAGTGTACCAAGAATGGTTGAATCAACCACTTATTCAATTCCCACTACGTCCAGATTCACCAATTAGGAATGACTACAACAATAGTAGTTCTTCAAAAATTAGCAATGGAGACAATCAAAAAGAGGTTGGTATGAATTCTTACTTACAGGATACGACTGCCATGGAGACAATGTTGTTAGACGCATTCCAGAACGATGAGCTAGGGGATGATTTTCATATCAGTGATACCATTTTCGAAAGCCTAAAATATGCTTCCACCACCCCTCTCTTTGGACCTAGTGCCCGGTCAAAGTCTACCCAGCTTGGGACAAAAATGTTATTGTACAACATGAAAGAAAACTTTGGCATGTCAAATGCATGTTTCTCGGAAATATTGAGGTAATTGACCAGCAAGTGCCTTATATTAATTTTGAGAAATATTGTCACACAATCAACATTAGAAATGGTTTCTTTTATAACGTTAAATGACCTTGTACATTTCTATTTCCCACTAACTGCAGGATATTGAAAGATAAGGTTCTTCTTAGTGATAATGTTTTGCCCGGTAGCTACGAAGAGGCAAAGCAGTTGTTGAAAATGTTGGGTGTTGAGTATATATCATATCATGCATATCGAAATGGTTGTATTCTATATCTGAAATGCATGACAAGTACCATAAATCAAATAAAAATGTTAAATCACATGGTCCTCCTCATAAGATATTGAGGCACATGCCTATAATCCCAAGGATTCAAAGGCTCTTTTGTTGCAAAGAATAGCTATGTTGTAGGGATGGCATGCCTCGCATAGAAGTGAGTCGGGAGTTATGTGAATCCCAATAGATTCAATAGCCATGAAACATATAGAGAATACATGGCCAGAAAAATTCAAGGATGAAGCACAATGTAGCGCACCTTTTCAACTACCATGGCTTAATCGCTCTTAAATGGAAACTTTAAGAGCACTTAGTACATAACTCATACAGGTATTATATAATCCACATGCATTCAAACAAATAAACACATTCTAACAGAGTATTCATATGAGTTACTGCCATAATTAAAAATCAATAGTGTTTCATACTAATTCATATACACAGCGGAAATCATGATAACATAAGCAGTAGAGTCATGCAAAACATGATTAAAACATAATCAGGTACTTATCTTTGAAACAGTGGCAATTCCACCAACCAAGTGCATACCTTCCACGAACCTCCCAGCCGTATTCCACACTGCTCATCAGCTCAACAGTGGGTCACCCCCGAGCTGGGACTAAGCTCCACCCCAAGACAAGGAATCCTAGGCTAGGCTGAGGTTACAAGGAAACAACACACAGCCACAAGGATGGAATTCTCTCCCAGGAACCTCTCACGCTCACTGCCCACAGACCCTCATTCCCCACATGCATGTTCCACCCCAAGAGTATACACCTTCTCTGTCACCTGGACAGTCCTTCGGCTGCTAACCTCCCTTGCCTTGGGTTACAGCAACAGGCTGGACCGGAAGTCTCTGGGCTCTGTGGCAGCTACAAGGTTCCTTCCAGGAGTTTTCTCCTTCCTCTATACACTCTCTCTCCTGGAGAGAATCGCTCACAGGCCAACAACCTGTTCTTCCAACCTCAATCACCTCTCTCACCTGGAGAGAGTGTTGTACAACTGGCCAACAAGCCCCCACGCAGTCTAGCACTGCATGGCCACACAACCAACGGGGAAAAACGGACACGGCTTTCCCACTGGTTCAACAATGGCGGATGGTCTCACGGATATGGCTATAGACAAGGCTCCACACATAGGCTCGACGCTCAGACAAAGGATGTTTTAGATTTTTAGAATCAACACACAGGATCAAACACTACACGTCCACCACAATCAACAGGAATCTAGACACGAACACCCCAGGGAAGCAACAACAGGTGCCACAGCATAACCAGGCTTATCAGGGACTGCACACTTTCGTTTCCTCAATCCGACAACACAGGATAGACCCACGCTCTGGTTCTCAGGGATGCGTGATGAGTTGTCCACGCAGGGGTCGACTCAAACTTAACGGTTCACAACCGAAAGGGTGTCCAGCCTTCCAGAAGCAAATATAGACACCGGCCTTTTTGGTTCTGAGTGCACAAGGGTATCTCTTGCAGAGGTCGGACGGGTTCACCTTCCGACAGTCGGGTAGAATGGAGGAGGAACCCCCCAGCAGAGCTTGTCTCAGCCTTTCATTGCATGCACCAGGGTTGACACTTGTCCCCCATGCGACTGCATGCCTCCTTCAGCATGCGTTCCTCCCACCATTTGGAAATCACATGTCCTTCCAAAAGGACTTAGGTTAAAACATATAATGCACATATCTTTTGGAATAATATTAAAATATTATTCCCAATGTTTAAGCCCCTAGGCTTAACACTTAGCTCCTCTTCCCACCTTCCAACCCCTAATCCCTTGCCCACTCTGTGGAAGCTTAGTTCCCCATCACTCATTCATTGTGTCGGCCTGCACACGGCGGTGTTTATATTTTGTATTAATGCTCTACATGATTACATATATAAAAGCAGGCTCTTGGCCTTCAACACTTAGGCTCCCTGTCCTAATAATCATATAATCCCCCAGCTTATATAAACTTGGCTCACCAGCCTACTAAAACATACTTACAATTCATAATGCAAGCTTTACATCAGGGCTCGGCCTTGGGGACATTACACACAAAGTCTACGACTTAGCATAGCAATGGATGGCGTGAACTCATATTCCCTCCAAAGCACCAACAATTTTGTTTGGCATGTAGTAGTGATCAATAACAATATCCCCCCATGGTTTTTCATGAAGAATGAACATCTTATCTTGGCTCTTATATTCCTTGGTAGAAGACAAGTGAATAATATGGATGCCTACCTACAACCATGTTAGTATATGAATTGAAGGAATTATGGGAAGGGACACATGTATACGATGTATCAAGACCCATCACAACAGAGAGGAGTTTTACGTTGTATGGAATATGTGCTTACACCACACATGATTATCCAGTCTTAGGAGTTTTCTCTGGTAATTAACATGTTTATTGATTTGTTTATATATGTAACAATATTTATTTGCATATTTAATTTGTTGTTATTGACATTCTATTCTTAAACGCTAACATTTTATATATACAATAATTTTGTAGGTCTTGTAACTAAAGGATATCATGGATGTAAATGTTGTGGACCTTCTCTGAAGGCTAGGTGATCCAACCACCTGCAAAATCCAGTGTACGACTGCTTGAGGGTATTCCTCCCAGAAGAACACCCTTATAGAAGAGAAACATTCGCTTTCTATGGTAAACCAGAGAGAACCCAAAGTTCTACAATAATGACACCAGCAGAATGGCTTAGAGCATATGAGAGAGAGAAGGAGAAGGAAATTACAGAAATGTTTGATTCAAATTGGGAGCCTATGTTTGGTGATCCATAATTCTTAACACCTATGTTGATAAATTTCCCATTGGGATAAAAGGAAATCTATCTTTTATGAGCTCCCCTATTGAGAGCATCTTAAGATTTCCCACTTACTAGATCCCATGCATATATTTAAAAATGTTTCATCTTCTTTATGGAGGCACATATCTTCTAAATAAAGTGACACATTAGTTGTGAGGAGAGATATTATTTCTTCAAAAACTAAAAAGAAACATTGGCCAAGACAAGAAAGTAGAGGAGAGGTTGGTCCCTCTTCGTCTTTCAAAGAAGGTGATGTCCCATGGATTTTGAAGAAAGAATATCTTTCTTTGGAAAAGGAAGTTATATTGGGTGTGAAGGTGCCTTCTTTATATGGGTCTTCCATACGGCGTTGATTCAGTGTGCATCAAGACCATTTGTCGAGGTTGAAATCACATGACCATTTGAACCTTCTAAAGGTATGACGCATCTAAAAAATATGATTTTATTATTTGTAATTTTTATTTTTATGCCATGGGATAAAACAAAATTATTTTTTTATGTGTTTACTTTGTAGTGTCATTATCCTCTACTCGTATGTGGGTGTGTGAACCATGACTCCCCCCATGACCTAAGGCGTGCCATATATAAATTATCTGCATTTTTACGTTGGATTACATCAAAGGAGATCCAGATGGCTATCATTCCACGTTGGCGTCAAGAGATAGCTGAGATTGTTTGTATGTTTGAGAAAGAACTATCGCCGAGTTTCATGGACTTGCGAGTTCATCTTCCAATTAACCTATTAGATGAGGTTGAATTAGTCAGGGTGGTCTCCTATCGTTGGATGTTTTTTTTAGAGAGGTGCATGAAGAAATTGAAAGGATTTGTTCGTCAAAGGGAAAAACCCGAGGGGTCTATGGAAGAGGGGTACATATCATATGAGTCTTTATATTATTCCAGTGATTACATCAAGCAGATCAACAACACACCATGTGCAATGATTTGGGACGGTGAAAGGGATGAAAAAAGAGAAGGGGAGCTTCTCCAAACGAATGGAAAAATATGCTTGATAAATAGTAAGTGACTTATTGTTTGTCAAATTTCTACACAATAATTATTCACACTGAACTTCATAATGTATATTTTCATGATCTAATATGTACTATATGTTGGTTAGATTTCATGAATACATCATCGAATTTAGAAATTGATGCCCTCAATAAATTCATTCTTTACAATTCGGAGGCAACACAACTGTGGGTCGCATTGTACGAACATAAGAGGAGTAAATGGGAAAGTGACAGGAAAGAATTCAAACGGTTGAATGAAAGAATCATGCCTTATCCTAATCATTTAAAATAAAATATGTCAATGATATGCCCCAACAGTTGGGTTATTGACTAAGTCAGAGAGAAATATGGTTCATCCAGTCGTTACCCGTGTGAAGAAGAGGATGCACTAAACATAGGGATTGATTGCAACAACTTGGTAATAATCTTTTTGTGTGCATAATTTTTAACTTCGTAATGCACATTTGAATTGTAAGTACATCTATATTATTTAATATTTTAATGGTTGGGTTATTAGACACATATTGACACTATGATTTGTTCACTTTTTTATAGGTGCATTTGTTCCCATCTATGTGGGCATATGGACATCATTTTTGCTCAGAGGATGTCGATGATGGATACATGACACAAGACTATGGAGTGGAAGTCAATTTCAACCAATCTAGTCGTTCTAGCCATCGCGATCAAAACACCATACAAAGGAAGTTAGGTTACATTGGAAAGATACAAGAGATCATTCGAGTGGACTTCTCTTCTTTCCAATGTGTTATTTTTAGGTGCAAGTGGTGGGACACCTTTGATCGGAATAATGTAAAGGAATATCGTGATAATGGGATGATATGTATCAACTCTAAAAAGATGTGGGATGAAGCTAAGGAGCCTTATGTTTTCCCAAAACACTGCAACCAAGTGTTTTTTTACCCAGATGTGTTGGAAAGGGATTGATGGTTTGTATTAAGACACGACCCTAGATCAAAACATGTTTTTTAGAACAACGGTGTTATCATGCCAAGCAAGGAAGATAATGAGGGTGATGACAACAAAGAGTTATATGTACATGTTTTATTTCATCTTTAATACCGTTGTTGTATATTTTTGTTATATTCTTTATTTCGCTAATATATATATATATATATATATATATATATATTTATGCATCTTTTGACAGAGGAAATGTTAAGTTAATTATAACAAATATTTGAACAATTTTAGTTGGTTAAAAGTTAGTTTGATGCGTAATGTGTTTGTCTTTCAAATTATTTGTTATTTCATGGAACGATTTTTATTTGAACATATTTATATGCCGTTGCATATATTTAAAAATGTTTCATCTTCTTTAAGTATTTCCAATGTTGAAATCCTGAAAAAATGTTAAATGTCCAATTGAAATTTTAATGGGAAATTAAATTCTACTTTTTATGTTGATATAATTAGATGTAATGATGTGGTTGATATGCATGTTTAATAGTACAACATTTTTAAGGATATGTTAACATGATGATTCAAAAACTGAGTTTATGTTCATTTATTTG
>ML830272.1:3076-22765 GCA_009831015.1 Picea engelmannii | reverse complement strand
ATATATATATATATATATACCATGGACAAGTCAAATAACTGCTATAACATATCTAGTCCATCCATTGGGATAATCTGCATATCTACAACAGCAGTGGAGGATTGGTATGTAGTGGAAGATGATGGATGATGAATAGGTCATGACTACTCATCTAGGTGAGGTGAAAATAGGAGGATGAGGAATTGGTCCAGCATTCTCATCTAGGTGAGGTTAAAGACGAGGATGAGGAATAGGTCATGCGTGATCATCTAGGTGAGGTGAAAGAGGAGGATGAGGAATATGTGTTGCCTCCTCATGATCTGGATGAGGTGAAGGAGGAGGAGGAGGATGTGGAAAAGGATGATCATGGCCACCCTCATCAATCGATGGGGTACTAGACGAATGATTGGTATTGGAAGAAGATTTGTTCCTATAATTGGGATCCCTCCTCACTACTAGAAGCCTGGAATCTCCAATGATATGACGCATAAGAGCCATCAAATCACGCAACATATCCCTCAAAATATCCAAGAGTGTAGGATCTGCCTTGATGTCTTGCATCAGGGCAGTGAAAACTCCCACCTTAATCAAAAGTGCAGAGATTTTATTGCTCAACTCCAACATGAATCTGGTATCGAGCCTATGGTGCATGTCGTCGAGTATCTGCACTCGAGGACCCTGACCTGTCGTGGCCTCATACATCATCTCCTCATCATCATTTGTTGGGGGAGGAGGCACGTCCCCAATGAAAGTTTCAATATATGCAAAATATATAGCACATAACAATAATTACACAGTTAATTCATTAAACAATTTAATAAAATAAGTTAAAGAACGTGTTAGAATTAATTTTATTCTAATTAAGTAAGACAATAAAATGAAACTATATTAATTTTAACAAAACACTAATATTACCTCTATCATATGGTGGCTCATATGGTGTGAAGAGGATGTTCGAACATCCTCACTAATCCAAACCCGCGTAAGAACACGACACCATGATGAACATGTGATCTTCCGCACTACCTAGTAGCCCTAGTGCGTCTGGCGAAATCTTGTCTGAAAACTCTGACTGGCCCCTCTTGGGAATCATCTCCCCCCACATGTGCATCCGCACATGAGTCCTCGACCTAGCAACATGACAGAAAAAAGTCGACCTCGTCTCTGGAAACCTCTCGAAAAATAAGTAAAACAACTATGAGGAAAAAGGGAAGTTCGACCTCCCACATATCATAGCATGACATTTGTCTAGGGCTATACAAAACTGTCGTAAAAAAATGGTAGACCATATGATACACCATGGCCTCTGTACCAACGAATCAACATAATACAAAAGAGGGCAGATAATGTGTTGCCCGTCACTGTTAAAGTGGGCTAAGTTAGTCACTAACAATGAGAGGCACCTAACCTCCTCTACACCGAAAGAGGTGATTTTCAGTTGTCCACCAGACACCTGAAAATCGGTTGGGGATAGTACATCAACCCCAATATATCGTTGAGAGTACATGAGTTAAATCTCAACTGCAACACCTACTGGGACATCTAGGAACTAGGGAAAATCCTCCCCTCTCCTAGATAGCCCAGTGATAAAGTAAATATCCTCCTCATTGGGATGGTACCACTGATCCGGACCCACACAAAAATCTTGTCAATGGACACCCCATCAACTGATCATATGCACCAACAACCCAGAGTTACCCTTAAGGGATGTAGCCTCCTCATAGTACTTAAGGAGGCCTACATCCCTCAAGAGAACATGAGTCATTGAAGTAATAGGGAGAGGGTACAAATCCCTCTCCCTCTCCCTCGCCTCCCATTCCCATACAACATTGTACAGGTCCACCCTCTGCTCCTGCTACCGTTGTTGCTCTCTCTGCTCACGTCTCTGCATGATTAACATATGAAATACATCAACCTCACTCATACATAAAACATNAAAAAAAAAACTGAATGGTAAATTTATCTATAAATACGGAAAAATAACTTCTTTCAAAAAATAAGTTAATTGGATTACTTGTGCGCCCAAAAAACAGTCACGCACCATAAGCGGTGCGTATATATATATATAGTGAGCATCGTACACGGTGCGTCAGTGTAAATTAACACACCGAACAAAATATGTTCTACTATGTTATGTGGTGCATTGGAAAATAGTATCGCACAGGGGTGCTACACTACAACACATACACCCTTGTGCATTACATTTATCCTACGTACCGCTTAAACCAAAAAACAAATTAAAATCTTAACGCACGTAAACAATTATTTATAAATTAGCAAAAAAATGGTGCATATACGTTCACTACACGCACCGATGTGTGTTACAAATGTTGACACACCGTCACATAAAATTTTCCAAATTTCTGAGTATGAAACTTTTTGTAGTGTGTTCCGGTCGTTATTATCGCACCATGTACGGTGCCACCAAAAAATTTACGGGGTGCACCGCAATACAATGTTACATTTCTCAGTGGTACATTTGGTAAACATGGACGCCTCGATGCGCACGTTTACCAATGCCACTACATAAAAATATATTTGATAAGGGCGATGCACCATGTACTTTAATGACCTGGTGTGTTATATGTACTTTGACGCACTACCCCACTAGTTATATGATTTCTTCGGTGCATCGTTAAATGGAAGCGCCAATGTGTTTATATTTACCAACACACTGTCGAGAAAGGTAACAAGATACGCGGTGTGCCCTGTAAATTTACAGGTTGCACCGTAGGCAGTGCAAGCCAAGTGTTTCGAGCGCACCGTGCAATTTTTATTTTTTTTATACTTAAAATTTCACTCATTTTTAAATTTTAATTCGATGAAAACTTAAGTTATGAAGAAACAAGGACAATACCTAAACATTTTGTCCTCGGGGAGGCATGGTTGCGACGTACTAAAAAAAACTAAATTTGCCCACCGTTTAGAAAAATTCAGAATTCACACACCGAGCAACAGACGAAAGGAAGGAAAGCACTGATGGAAGGGCGCTTCAGATAGGAAAATGTTGCACCGATGCTTTTGAACTCTACAACACTGAAAATGGTAAAATTTATTTTTACCGTCAGTAAAAAAAAATTGTAAAACCATGTTCTGGTGCACCTGAGGAACAACCGCACTGGGGCATACATGTTTAATGAGCACACCGGTTATATATTTTTTTTAAACAATCATAGTACAATGCACATGTTTTTGGGCATGCATGCACATCGGTGCATTTACTACTACATAGCGCATCGCTGTACAGTTTTTGAAAAAGTACAGTGGTGCGAAATTTTTTGTTTAAGCATGACACAGTGTAGTATAATAATAGATGCCCTGGTGATGTCGGTTTTACATAGAGTACCATGTAAAATTGGAAATTATCCCTAACATAGTGCTCCATATTAGAGCAGGTGTGCATCGGTGCGCATGATACAATGGATTGCACCAGAATATATTTTTTGACACAACCTACATTGGTGTGTAAATGTTTTTTATTTAACCATATAACAGTGCGCTCTACTAATAGCACATTGATGCTTCCAGTGTTACGTTGTGCACCAGAGATTTTTTAAAGAATGTTATTACGATGCGTCATTATTTTGTAGCGCATCGGATAATATTTTTCTTTATTTGAAATAATCCTGCTATGATGCACTAGTTTTGAGGGCATCGATGTGCATGTTGTATAAAACTCACCGGTGTGTTATGGACTTATAAAAGCACCGACATAAAAACATCGGCTAAAACCTCCACCCACTCGCCTCCGCTAGTATCATCTGCTATAAATAATTTTTGGGGCTATTTTTATAGGGGTGTCCACAAAAACCTCCACTAGAGGGTCTTTTCCTTGTAGTGTAGGCGATATTCTCCTACCACCATCAACTACTTTACCTTGCACATACCAAGAATTGTGTGCCTTTATGAAAGATATAGGAATGGAGTATCACGTAATTTGTGCATGTCTTAATGATCACATTGTATATTATGGACAACATGCAACAAATTTTGAATGCCCTAAATGTGAATTACTAGACATCGAACTAAAGATGTAACAAATAAGGTACCCCAAAGGGTTCTTTATCATATCTTGATAATTCCACATTTCAAATGATTGTTCAAGTGCAAAAACATATCCAAATTTATGGATTATTGTGAATGAAAGAGAAGTGAAGATGGTGTTATGTGAATGCCTAGAGTCAGTTCTACATTTATGAACATTGAGGAAAGATGACCCATTTTTAAAGAAGAACCTTGTACTGTTATACTTTCAATAGAAGTTCATAATGTCAATACATTTAGAGAACTCAGGTCCATTTATTTAGTTTGGCCATATTTTGTTATAAGCAATAGTGTTCCTCCTTAGATGTCAATAAAGAAGGAGCACATAATGTTGGCATTAATTGTTATAAGTATTTATTTTTAGGAATGTTCAAATCATACCAATTTTTTTTTTGTTTGTTACATGTTTTATATGTACAAGGAATTAATTATTTGTATTTTCAAATAACTAGGTAAGTACCAGTCAATTGGGTTTAGCCCGAGTGGTTTGTGTTGAGGGGTGTTTTCTCCCCACCTAGGTTCAATTCCAGCAATTGACATGTTGAGCTCTTAACTGAGTACACTATCGAAAAAGCCTCGACTTTCTATAAAATCTGGGTTACCCCGTGTACCATCCTAGAAATGAGGGGAAGTGCCTAGTAGGTTTCCCCATGAATTATTCCAAGGAAAAAAAAACTAGGTAAGTACCAAGTTAGAGATGTGGATGTATCTTTTGAGCCTCTTAATGATGAACTTTTAAATTTATGGGCCAATATCATTATGTATGACATCTCCAATAGACCAAAAACAATTTCAATTCCATGGAATACTTACATGGACAATTCATGGTGCATTGGGGCCAACACATTTTTGTGGTATGTAAATTGAAATGTAACTCTATATATCCTCTATTACTTCACATATATTTTTTCATATTTCGGTATTCTATTAACTTTATTCTATATATTGTAGGTATTCAAACCAAGGGAAAATATGAATGTCTAGTATGTGGTCCCAAAATAATATCTAGACATTAAAAAAGTTTAGGAAATGATGCGTGCGATGATTACAAGTATTTCCTTTGTAGGAACCTATTGACGCTAAAACAAATCCCTTTAACAAATAGGGGTACTCTTTGGTATAAAGTCCCCATTAGACCTCACACCATTTGGGGTAAAAGACCCATCCAGATTCTAGCCTAGTATCCATTACTAAAATGAATGGGGTGTGGTGATCATATGCATAGTGCAATGTGTAATATGTAGTTAATCTAAGTACTTAAAGAAAACTATTCTAACCTATCCTAGCTAGGAAAAAACTAATAAAGTAAATAGATGGTTGAACCACAAATCCCTACTTGCACTTCCAAAAACAGTTAGTTATTAAAGAAAAGAAGAAACTTGTAAATAATGAATGGTACAAGTGAACATATTAGTTCGAATCAACAAGTTAGTCATAACCATCTATTTATCAACTAATAACAACAAAATCAAAAGAGTAATTACAATGTAAATCCACAAATCTCAAAGGAAGGTAGTCAACAAAAGAACAACATAACCTTATAGCGGTGAGATGACAATACAACTATTGGAAACAGTCCACAACAAGCATATCACACATCACCACTTAATCCTCCTAAAAAATGGCCATAAGGAATTCTTCTCATTAAAATTCCTAGAAATAGTTCTCAGAATTTACAAAAAGCAAGATCCCTTTCAACTAGGTGCTCTTGGGCATATATAGCTAATGAGTTGCAACTATTTTTTGGGACTTCTTGACTTCCCATTTAGTAGTTACAACCTTTGGAATTCCTTAGTTTTGTCCTTTCCTAACTTTATACATTACACATTATTGCCTTATGAAAGTTTTTCACTCAACTTTCAGCCTTATCTTGGAAGTATGTGGTCGACACTTCATTGATGGGAAGCAATTCTCACTACTTGCCTAAAAATTAGATTTTCTAAAATGACTTCATATGTGGCTAAATCTTGGGACAAGGAGCCCATTTATTTTTTGAGTGTAACCAAAAAGGAATTAATAAAATTATTGTCATTGGATGGTCCTGACATATGCTCTTTTAAAACTACCTTGGTGACCCAAGGAGCCATCCACATGGAGATTTCTCTAGAGTGTGGATGCTCTCATAATCGAGTCAGAACTTGTCTTGCAAGTTTAGGTGTGCTTATGTGTCCAATCTTAGGCAACCTTCACCTTTCAATCAACTTATTTGCAATAGTGTAAAGGCATGTACATCTACCTATTGAATCAGATATGTCATTTTCCATGTTTTCTCTTGCTTCCTGACATTTGGAAAGTATTGCATAATTGAGATAATTTTATTTTTATGTCCCCCTCGAAAGATCTATAAGCATGTCTATATTCTCCTCCTACCATATATGTAGCTCATCCATGCTTAAACGAATTCTTTGTAATTCCACATTATTGGTTTTGACTGTGTCTAATAATGTCAACAATTATGTGGATAGGTCCTAGAATTATTTCAAGCTAGTGTATAATTGTTCAGAGTAGTTCCCAACTCCTCTCATACTTCATGATAATGGGCTCTTAATTAGATGATGTTATTTCTATCCACCTTATAGTGTCTCACCTCTGCCTCTATGTCCCTAATATTTTCTTTGTATTCTTCAAATTCCTTGGCCATGGTCTTCACATTATATTGGACAACTTGTGAAAATGCTACCCCAACTAAATCCAATGTTGTGGGATCTTTACTGATATCCATGACCAAGGGAGTCTATGTGGTTATGGGCATTGTTTTAGCTCTCAGGATTTCAACCTATTATGGGATTTCTTCACGATCCTCCCTCTAGATTTGTAAAACAAATGCATCATGGTTGGCCACTCTGTCAATTTTTTAGGGTGTGAATTCACCCAACCCCAACTATCCTATAGGAAAATGGCCTTCGGTCAAAGTAGTTCTTGAGGTGGACTATGTTGGCCCAATGTCCATTGGCTTGGTGTCTTGGGATTCTTCCTAGTCCTTATTCTCATCGTCTTATGTATTCCATATTTCTTATTCATCTTTTCTAATTCTTTCTTACTCCTCTTCCTTTTTCCTCTTTCTCATTTATTTCTCTTCTCGTATCTTTCTTTATGCCTCTTGCTAATGAAGCATCTATGCTTCAATTTCCTATTTTATTTTTTATTATTCCTCTTCTACATTGGCTAAAGCTTCTTGTTCTTGTTGAATTATCATTGCTTCAACTTCCTTTTCTAACTTTTCTTTCTCATTTGTTGTCTCAGTTGCAATTGCTTTCTTTGCTTTATCCTTTTCAATTGTTTCTTTATTTGTATCTTCCTTCTTAGCCCTTTCCTTCTCCAATATATCCTTATTTACTTTAGAACTTCCTCCCGTCATACAAATGATTTCATTATAATTTCTTGTTCTTCTATACATATCTTCTTCCTGTCAGGTCTCACTCTGATATTACCATATATATTTGCAATTATTGTAGTGTTGGTTGACAACTCCTAAAGGATCATGTCTATGGAATCTCTCCTCCTGAAAAATGGAAGGTTATATGAATGTCTACTTCTACCTTTTCTTCTTTGGAATGTTTGGAATTATAAGACCCAACGTGAAATGGATTTTGGGGCTAAGGTAGTTTCTTATCCTAGGTTGGAGCTTCCCCAACTCCATGGACTAAACTGTGATAAGGAAACTCCTATAAAAAAATCTTATCTAGTATGAATTTTGGGAGTAAGTGTGGAGAATTTTTGGCCCCATAAATTTTGATGTATTTCCCATGCTCCATCACGTACTGATATCTAACTTTACTTATTACCTACATAGCTCTCCCTGACATGAATAGTGTTGGAGAACACAATAGGAATTGATGTAGATGAATCATTAAGTATTCACAAATCTTATAATAGTGGATGTGATACTTATGTTCCCAAAGGTCCTAGCAATACACATGAATAGTAGTATCAATTGGTTGCCATTGTGAACCCATACCTGGGAAGGAATGTATTGGGCAAACAACATTCAATAGATAAGAAGACATATGAAAGTGTTTATGTGACATTGTATGTTTAACTACTAATATAGTATGCTCCAAAGTGGTAAAGAGAATTGCAACCCAATTGCAAATTGTGCCAATTTTAGTGATTGTGAATATCAAAGGAACCCGTGATTCCTTGAAGTTATGGGCATCTTCCTCTCCATAGAGTCAGCATAAAAGGGCTATAACAAAGTTATATGAAGTTCTTAACAACTTCATAGAGTAGGTTCATGCTCTTCTCACCCTAAAAATTCTTCCAAGCACCCATCAACCTTCATTATCTCTCTACAATATGTGGAGTAGACAACACACCCTAAAAAAAATAAGCACCCACCAACCTTCATTATCTCTCTACAATATGTGGAGTACACGACACACCCTAAAAAAAAATCACAATTTTTTAGGTACCACATTTTTTCTTTAAGTCTTGCAATTGGATTTTTGCATCTTAGTTTTACTAATTTCTTCCATGTCATTCAGTGTTTGAACTTATCTTTGTATTTAAGGAAAACCATATTTTTCTCCTTAGAAAATTTTCAATTTTTGACTAAGAAACCAAGTTTCTAAAACACACTAAAAACACGTTTTTAAGGTTTACCGAAATAAAGTTTAGAAAAGGCACCAAAAGAGGGTTTCAAAATCGCGTCAGAACAATATTAAAAGTGTGTCAAAAGGAATTTTCATTAGTGTTCCACTGAAGTTTAAAGAGTCCACAAAAATTAAGTTTAATTGAGCACCGTAACAAGTTTTCAAACACGTCAAAAGGTACGTTAAAAGGTTAGCTGAAATAAAGTATTATGAATGTGCTGAAATCAGGTCATAAAAGAGCTCCAAAATAAAGAGTTCCAAAAAAATTCTGAAACAAAGTTTAAAAAGAGCAACCGATACAAATTTTGGAAGGTGCCGAAAAAACAAGGACACAATTATGAAAGTGTTGAAAAAATAAAGAAAAAATTTTGAAAGCACCAAAACAAAGTTTCATGAGCATTGAAAGTACGTTAAAAAGCTGGTCGATCAAAGAAAATGCCCTTTCAATATTTTCATGATAAATTTTGATTCCAAACTCCATTTTGGATGTTCCTTAAACTGATCTATGACTTTGTAGTTCTAAGGTTTCCTTGATTTTGCATTATTTGTTTCATATTTTTGGAATAAATATACAGTATAGAAAAAAACTTTTGGTATTTTTTCAATAAAATTTTATTTTGATTCTCATTTTTTTCATGATAAATTTTGATTCCAAACTCCATTTTGGATGTTCCTTAAACTGATCTATGACTTTGTAGTTCTAAGGTTTCCTTGATTTTGCATTATTTGTTTCATATTTTTGGAATAAATATACAGTATAGAAAAAAACTTTTGGTATTTTTTCAATAAAATTTTATTTTGATTCTCATTTTTTTCATGATAAATTTTGATTCCAAACTCCATTTTGGATGTTCCTTAAACTGATCTATGACTTTGTAGTTCTAAGGTTTCCTTGATTTTGCATTATTTGTTTCATATTTTTGGAATAAATATACAGTATAGAAAAAAACTTTTGGTATTTTTTCAATAAAATTTTATTTTGATTCTCATTTTGAAAATTCCTTGTATCAATGGAAATGTATCATCAATATATGCTTATATATAACTTTTATTTTATAAAATTTTGTTGATTTGGCACAGTTTGTTTCAAATTTACGAAATAAATTAAATTGGGCTTAGGGAAGTGAATTAAATGTTTGTTTAAGATCAATGTTTTGTTGTATCTGATAAATTTGTTAAGAGAAGATATTTGTATTCCTAATATACATTTGTTATGGTCTATGTATATGCAAGGGAGATCATAGAGCATGGAAAAATAATTCCAAGGTCATATGGTGCAAATTGGAATATTTTTGTCAGCTGACAGATAGAGGCATGGGAGCAAAGTCAGAGGAATTGTTGACTTGGCGTATGGCCATTCCAATTTTAGAAGTGGTTGATCACTAAAGATTGAACAAAATCTCAATTGTAGCTTACTATGCCTAAAATAAAATAAAAAAATCAAATTTAAATATGCATGCATGAGATTGCTAAAGAAAGAGCAACATGTCGAATTATTTAATCAAGGAAAGATTTATGAGGTTGAGAATTCATGAATTAAAGGTTTCAATACACTGGAGATGTCGTTGATTCGTGTTCTTTTTCATGCTTATTTTATCAAGACTTTTGTTCGCTAAATATGCAGATCACATGAGCAGATTACATGGCTTTTTACATAGTCATTTTTGTTTTATTCCATAACTAGATTAGTTTTTTCTTATAGATAAAGAGATTGACCTCTCAGAAAAGGTATTTGATAAGATAAGGTATACTATGGGTAGGCAAAGAAATAACATTACGACAACTAAAGTTGTATTTTTCCATAAAATTTTGAAGCTTGACTTCATGCCGTGAATAAATATTGTATATCATATTTGAAGGTATAAAATAACCTACATTCTTGAGCATAAGGAATAATTTATCACCTAAAGAAATATTCAAGCCTAATGGTGTAAATAATTTGTTACCTTGTCTAGTTAACGATCCAACTCAGGGAACTTGTTAAAAGAGAAAGTGCAAACCATTCATAGGGAAATACTTTCATAAACCTTTGCTAATACTAATATAATTGAAGGAATGACCCAAGAAAAGTAACTAGCTCGTGTGCCTAACCACAATTCATCTCTAGTAGTAGGCTCTTTACAAGGTCCATGCACACCTCTCCCAATTGTGATTTCATTCACAACCCACAAACTATAGCACGTACACAACTCGTCACTTCTCATACTTGACCTCCACATTTAAGAAACAATGGTTCAACCATTGGTTGTGATTTCCTCCACCCACACTCTTGAGCAGAAGAAATAACTCATCACGTGAACAAACATTCAAGCCTAAAGGTTTAAAGAACTTGTTGCCTCAACTAGTCTACCAACTAACTCACATGTCTTCAACAAGTGAAAACCAATTGCAAGGGAAGAAACAATAAAAATAAGTACTCCTTCAATAAACCTCCACCAATACCAAAATAGTTGAAGGAATGACCCAAACCTAGTCATTAGCTTAGGTGCTTAACCATGATACAATTTTGATTGTGCCTTATCTATTGTTGATGATTGCAGTGTCATGTGACATTCTCCAAGATACGTTCTCCTTGTTGATTTTAACCTTGTACAATATTTACTGCAAACAGATATTCAGTAAAAGAACAGAAAATATACAATGGAAAATGCAAACATTACACATAGATTTTCCCCTGGAAGCCCAAACCAGGAAAACCAGCATATTCTATATTTTCATTGTGTTACATTGTTTACAATACAATATACATATAGGATCCAGCGACATCCAAAACCCTAACCCAAATGACCTGGATTAGTCAACAACCCTAATTCCTTAACCGAAAATAGAAAACCATAGGCAAAGAAACCATGTGCCGAAAAACCACCTAAATATGTGACATGTTTCCCGAGGCAAAAAAAATTCTCAGGGGCGTTGGCCCCCCTGCGCGCCTGGCGCAACGCTTAGACACTACTACTCGTGCAAAGAATATAACACATACCCAACATTCTCCCACTCGTTGTTTTCTTTGCATAAAGGGGGTTACAGGGTTACATAGTCAACAATCCAAGGAAACAATGCCCATGGATCCTCTACACCAAGAGAACTTCTCAGTGATCACAGATTTTGTTAATGAATTTGCAACATTCTTCAAAGTGTCCACCTTCATCAACAATACTTTATTTTCTTCAACCATGTCTCTCACAAAGTGATATTGAATATCAATATGCTTTGTCTTTGAATGATGAGATCAGTTCTTCGCCAACAAAATTGCACTCAGACTATCACAATCTATCCTTAAGCTTGATGTACCAACCCAATACCTAAACACAATATTTGTAACCATACTGCTTCCTTACTTGCATGAGTGGTTTCCATGTATTCAGCTTTTGTAGTTGAAAGTGCCACTACAACCTATCTTTTGCTCATCCAACTTATTGCTCCTCCAAATAGGTTAAACACATACTCACTTGTATATCTCCTACGATCTAGATCTCCAGCCCAGTCTGCATCCACAAAGCCATGTATATCCACCACTTTATCCAATCTCGATCTTCCTTCGTAGCACAATCCATAGCTAGCAGTGCCACGCAAATGCCTGAAAACCCTTTTTACTGTTGTCCAGTGCTCCTTCCCTGGTTTTGACATATACCTTCTCAAAACTCCCACTGCATGTGCAATGTCTGGTCTAGTACAAACCATTGCATACATCAAACTGCCAACTGCATTCGCATATGGAACATGAGACATGTCCTCCTCCTCTTCATGTGTCTTGGGACACTGATCCACAGAAAACTTTACACCAACAGGAATAGGAACCTTGATCGGTTAACATTCCTGCATATTAAACCTCTGCAATATTGTCTCGACATATTTTCTCTGATTTAACCAAAGTTTCGTCCTTTTCTGATCTCTTTTAATTTCCATGCTCAAAATGAAATTTGAAGCACCAAGATCCTTTATGTCAAATTTAGAGGACAACTGAGTTTTCACATCCTAGATAATCTCGTTTTTGTTTCCTATCAACAACATGTCATCCACATACAAGACCAAATAAGTCAAATGATCACCAATTAATTTAAAATACACACAATGATCCTCTTTGCTTCTTGTGAAGCCAAGTCCCAACATATAAGTATCAAAAATTTTATACCACATCCTTGGTGATTGTTTTAAGACATACAAGGATTTTTTCAGCTTGCATACCAGCTCCTTCTTTCCCTTCACATCATAACCTTTTGGTTGCTTCATATAGATTTCTTCTTCCAAATCCCCATGTAGGAATGTTGTCTTCACATCCATTTTTTCTATTTCAAAATCAAATGCAGCAGCAACAAAAAACATAAATCTTATAGAGGTTAACTTGGCAACAGGAGAAAAAATCTCACCAAAATCAATTCCCTCAACCTAGGAATAACCCTTTGCTACTAACCGAGCTTTGTATTTCTCCACTTTTCCTTCTGCATCCAACTTCTTTTTAAATACCCATTTGCTTCCAGTGGGTTTTCTTCCATTCGACAACTCCACTAGATCCCAAGCCTCATTCTTATCCAAATATGCCATTTCTTCGTCCATGGCCCTTTTCCAGAGATTTGCATCCTCTGAATCCACTACCTCCTTGACAGTTCTAAAATCATCATCAATAATAGACAAAGAAAAATTTGAATGGAAATCAGATGGAGTATACCTTTCCAATAGCCTTCTTTCTCGAACCGATCTTCTCAATACTGGAGTATGAGGATCTTGTTCTTTTGATTCATGTTCTTCTGCAGAGTCTGATTCATCATCCTTTAAATCAAACTCTATTTTCTTTGGTTCTTCCTTACTTGGTAGGACTTCATGTTTAACAACATACTTCATTTCTCTAAATACCACATCTCGGCTATACACAACCTTCTTAGTTTCTGGGTTCCAAAGCTTATAACCTTTGAGACCATCTTTATATCCAATAAAGATACACTTTTCGGTCTTCTTATCTAGCTTACTCATGTTTTCCTTTGGAACATGAACATATGCATCACAACCAAATACCTTGATATGTGTGAGAGAAGGTTCCTTACCATTCCATACCTCTTGTGGATTCTTGTCATCCAACACTGATGAGGGTGATCTGTTGACCAGGTAACATGCAATACCCATTGCCTCTGTCCTGAATTCTTTCCCTAACCCGGCACCATTGAGCATGCACCTTGCTTTTTCCATCAGCGTCCTATTCATCCTTTCTGCAACTCCATTCTGCTGAGGTGTATATGAAGTAGTCTTATGCCTTGCTATACCACACTTCTTACAAAATTCTTCAAATTCATTTCCGCAGAACTCTCTGCCATTATCTGTCATCAACACCTTAATTCTTTTCTCTGTTTGATTCTCAACAAGAGACTTAAACTCTTTAAACCTGTCAAAGACTTCGTGTTTCTTCCTAAGGAAATATATCCAAGTATTCCTCGAGAAGTCATCTATAAATGAGACATAGTACATAGATTTTCCCAATGATGGGACTGACACAAGTCCAAAAACATCATTGTGAACTAGCTATAAAATTCATTCTTCCCTCGTTGCACCAGAGGGGAATCTTACTCGATTTTGCTTCCCATATAGACAATGTTCATAAAAATCAAATTCCAGAGAGCAGTTAGATATACCTTCTACCATGCCTTTACTGTGTAGTAGTCGAAGACCCTTCTCTCCGATATGCCCCAGTCTTTGATGCCACAACATAACCTTTTCTCCAGAGACTATATGATTTCTTTCTTCTTCAACTCCAATATCAGGAACAATGGAACTATTACACCCATCACTAATAGTGATTCCTTGCAACTTATACAGAGTTCCAAACTGAACTCCCTTCAGCAACACCATTTCTCCTCGAATCATCCTGCAGGTTTCCTTTTCAAATATTGTTTTTACCCCTGCAATGTCCATTTTGCTTACAGAAATCAGATTTCTAGCCAAACCTGGGATGTGCAGAACACCAGGCAGTGTTCTAATCCTTCCATCTATGAGCCTCAACTTGAATTTTCCTTGTGCTATGATTCTGGTTGTCGAATCATCACCTAAGAAAACATTACCTCCATCATACCTTTCATATTCGCAGAACCACTCCCCGTGGGGAGTCATATGAAAGGATGCACCAGAGTCAACCAACCAAGCCTCATGATCTGCATGTGTGCTTGAAGAATCCAAGTACACACTCCCTCCTTCTTCCTTGGAGGTCTTTTCTTCTGTAGAAGGAGATTCTTCAGATCCCTTCTTTTTCTCAACTTTGGATCTACACTGCTTCTTATAGTGCCCTTCTTTTCCATGTCTCCAACATACATTTACAAACTTTCCGGAAGATTTAGATCTACCCATAGACTTAGATCTCACAATTGAGAACTTAGATCTATTTCTTTACTGGGAACGTCCTCTTGCAAATAATGCATTTGTGCTCTGTCCTTCCATATTCTTCCATCTCATCTCCTCTGACAACGAGGATGAGACCACTTCATCAAACTTCAAGGCATTTGTATTACTACCTATGGCCACAACCAGACTATCCCACGAGTCTGGTAAAGAACACAGTAAACTGATACATTTATCTTCATATGAAATTTTAATCTCAACGGATACTAATTGACTTACCACAGTATTGAAGGCGTTCAAATGCTCTGCCATCGAGTCTCCATCTCTCATCCTCAAGTTATATAGCTTCTTTCTTAGGAATATTTTATTTACTAGGGACTTAGACTGGTACAACTTCCCCAACTTTTCCCATAAATCCTTGGTTGTAGCTTCCTCTGACACATTCAGTAATACTGAATCGGAGAGACATAGTCAAATTGTGCTCTTTGCCTTCCGATCCAACTTTTTCCAGTCATCTGTTGAAGTTCCTACAGGTGCAGTACCTGGATCTATAGCAATCCACTGATCTTTGTCCACCAACAGATCTTCCATCTTGAGCTTCCACAACTCAAAACTTTTCCCATTAAACTTCTCGATATCCATCTTCAAATTGCTTGCCATTTCTTTTCACTTGAAAAATCAATACCACAGATCTCCCACTGTAACAAGGCCTATCACAGTCGCGAGCCAAACCCTTGACCACAAAGGCGTCCCCTTGAAGCCAACAAATCTCTGATACCAAATGTTGATTTTAACCTTGTACAACATTTACTGCAAATAGATATTCAGTAAAAGAACATAAAAGATACAATGGCAAATGCAAACATTACACAGAGATTTTTCCCTTGGAAACCCAAATCGGGAAAACCATCATATTCTATATTTTCATTGTGTTACATTGTTTACAATACAATATACATATAGGATCCAAAAACATCCAAAACCCTAACCCAAATGACCTGGATTAGTCAACAACCCTAATTTCTTAACCGGAAATAGAAAACCATAGGCAAAGAAACCATGTGTCGAAAAACCACCTAAATATGTGACATGTTTCCCGAGGCAGAAACGTGCAAAGAATATAACACATACCCAACACTCCTCTGTGATTGAGTTGAGTTGACCTGTGAGAGAGACAAGTGTTGCATATGCCCGTGTGATGGGGTGAAAATTCAACATGGTTTCATAGCAGAGTTCCTGAAGAGACCATTGCACAAGCCAACCATCCCCCCCCTTGCTGCAACTGCAAAAACGTCTCCCCTTCTTTTGCCAGTTTCATCACTTTATACTTGAGCGTTGGGGAAAAATTATGCATAGGAGTGTATGGCCTCCTTTAGTGCACCTCCAGAGACTCTCATATTGAAATTCCAAGAATTTTTTATTTTTGGCTCTAGGGTTTCTAGGGTTCCACAATTTTCTGCAGAATTTTAGTTTGAGGGTTTCTGCAGCTCATTGAAGGATTTTTCAAGCTTACCAGTGTTCTTCTAACCTTCAAAACTTATTGTTGGCAATCATAAGTCCAACGCAACCTAAGGTTTCTAGCCTAGCCTAGTCGTTAGGGTTTGTGGAAGAATATGCAAATCATGAGGAACATAACTTTGGTGGAAGATAGGTTGATGGATCAAGCAACTTCAGTTCCTGGAAATCAAGACTACAGATTACCCTAGAAGAGGATGACCTAATGAGTTTGATAGAAAAGACTCTACCAAAAACAACTACAAATGAAGAGAAAGATGATTGGAAGGTAGATGATGTCAAAGCAAGGAAGATAATCATCTATTCAGTAATATATCATCTACTACCTCATATTGCTACCTTAAAGACAACTTATGTGATGTATGATGCATTGAAGAATATATTTGAGAGTAACAACACCCTTAGAGCCATTACATTGAAGAATCAACTTCAACATATCAAGATGGCAAAAGTTGACACCATTGCTACCTTCTTCATGAAGATTTCAGAGATTAGAGATCAGTTGGGTGCCATTGGAGAAACCATATCAAACAGAGAACTTGTCTTGACCACTCTCATTGCTCTTCCAAGACATTGGGAACCAGTTATTCAAAGTATCAGTGGTAGAGAAGATCTATAGGGATTTGATCGTCTATGGACAAACTGCACCCAGGAGGAAACTAGACTTATAGCCAGAGGAGTGCAAGAATCCATTCATGATGACAATCATGCTCTTGCCTTTCATACAAAGAAAGGAAGAAAAAATACAAGAATTTTCAACAAAGCATTCAAAGACAAGAAAACTTCATCAGCTTCAGGAGTACATGAACATAGAAAACACAACTCAAATATTTAGTGTTTCACATGTGACAAGTATGGACACATTGCAAGAAATTGTCCTACCAAGAAGAAAGGAAGATAATTTGCATCCACTATTGATGTTGATCCAGAACCACCTCAAAAAGATGAAGACACAAAAGATGAAGCATTCTTCTTCATATCAACACTCTCATTTACGGTTCCTACTGATAGTGATATTTGGTTAATTGACAGTGGTGCTTCCAGACACATGACTAGATACAGAGAACATCTGACAGACCTTGTTGAGAAAGAGTCTAGTCTACACGTTGTACTTGGAGACAATGTCGGATATACCGTGAAAGGAGTTAGAACTTGATCAAAATCTGGACCAGGGGTCAAAAATTTGCTCAAATTTCAAAGTGCTCGGAATGCGATGAAAACGGTGCCATTGCATTCGTCTCGTCTTCCTGATTCCAGTGGTATATTTACTTTCTCAAAGGGAGTCTGTATGGAGAAGATATCGTGATTTGTTCGCCGAGCCAAATAGGCAAAAAAAAAATTGGATGCTGACTGTACCTGTCCGTACAGTGACGTGGAAGGTCGTACAATCCGTACGATGACGTGGCAGGCCGTACAATCCGTACGCTGACGTGGAAATTTTCTGATTGGTTGACTGTGGTCGAATGTGTTGTCGACACGTGGCAGTTCATTGTCGAATAGTATGGTGCCACGTGGCCCAATCAAGGGCTGCCACGTGGCACCCGGTTATTGGCTTGGTCCATTGTTTGATTTATTAAAATTTATATGGGTCCGTGGGGTTCGACCCCTGAACCTCTACCCATTGAAAGACTTAACATAATCCGCCGACCACTACGCCTCGCGTTGACTTTTATAATGTATACGGATTTTAAAGCATTTGAATTCGCGTTATATGTTTATTGGCGGGGGTTCGGGCCAGGGCTAAGCCTCGACCCACGGTTGAATTACAATTTTCATATGACCGTTTATGTATAATACACGCGGGAGTTGGTACACGGAACCCGACCCACGGTTCCATTGGTTTAACATATGACCGGAGTTTAACATATGGTATGCGCGTGACTGCATTTTGAAACGGGTTTCCAGCCCCCGGTCACACCCTCGTTGCATATGCGACCATGCCCTCCGTATTGGCGCGCGCACGGGGAAATGTATTTCAAATGGTTTTAATTTTTTATTACATACGACTATTACATATGTAATTGCGCGTGTTTTGGGTTGCTACCACACGGTCGCGTGGGTATAATACATATGCCCACTATTTTTAAATGGCGCGCAGGATTTGTTTTGGTTTTAGTTTTTTTTTAAAACGGATATGCATCCACCTCCCGACATGTGTCGAGCCCAAGTTTAACCTGGCAACGGTTAGCCCTTTTATTGCGCGGGACGTGGCCATATGGTCCCCATGCGCCCAACACCTCCGACTTGGGGGGCTCTATTTTCGTTAACCGTTCGACAATTTGGTGCATTTTGTGGAGAGGCGCGTGTGTGCTGAGTTTAGGCACGGAAAACGCCCGGAGCTAGATTCATTCACACACAGGTGCAGAATGGCGAACCAGTAACAGAGCTTGAAGGGGGGAAAATGGCAGGAGGCCTAACTTTTTGAGTTTTTGGCCAAATGAGGTGCCGAAAAATCCCAGCTAGGGGTTTTTGGACGTTCTGAGTCCATTGGCACTGCTTTCACAGGCATTTGAAGACTTATTTTGCAGGTTTTTAACCATTGAAGTTTGAGGAAGCTCTAGGAAGCTTGAAGCCCTCATTGTTTGAGGCATTGCTCAGATGAGCACATATCTATTTTCTGTGACTGAATAGTCATTTTTGACTAATTATTATGCTCTGAACACATTGGGATAGGTTTCAGATCCATTGGAGGACTTTTACAGGTGTTTTTTCCACATTGAAGCTCAAGGAAGCTTGGAGGCCACATGTAGAAGAGGTCATTACTGGATGAGACAAGATCCATTTTCAGAGTTCTAATAGTCAATTTTGGGGTTTTTGTGTATTCTGAACCCAATGGTACAGTCTGTAAATCCATTGGAGTTGAGCAGCAGCTTGTTAAAGAACATTTGACAAACTAATCCCAAAGAGCCAAGTCCATTGAAGGAGGCTCAAGGAGATGTAGCCCAGAGAGGGGTGAACTCCTTTATCATCTTGTTATTGTTGTGAGTTTGTTGTGTTATTTGCTGCACTTCATATTGTTGTGTATTGGTTTATAGCACATGATTAACCTTTTAAAAGAACATTCCCCACACATGAACTTTGCAAAGAAGAAGCATGAACTTAACACATAAACTATCTTGCATATTTGAACACATGAAGCAAGGTCCTGTAAGGTTTATTTTATTGAAGTAGGGGGTGCTTGCATAGCATAACAAGTCAGCCTTCTATTTTCAGATCAGATGGTATCAGAGCATAGTTT